>JANRMT010062840.1:733914-757185 GCA_026402145.1 Polypterus bichir lapradei | reverse complement strand
TATGTATGTATGTATGTATGTATGTATATATATATATATATATATATATATATATATATATATATATATATATACTAGACATTAAGCCTGTTACAATAATGGGCGCTCGAACAGTAGTGCATAAACATTAGTAGGAACAGTCTCTATTAAATGGCAAGGAACCTTATATGTGGCTGTAATATGCATCACTGTATTGTGTACCTTTAATTTTCTCTCTCAGTAATACTGGTTTGTATTTCCGTAAACTGCCTGTAATTTTGTCTGATAGTAATACAGTGGAACCTCGGTTCACGAACATAATTCGTTCCAAAACTCTGGTTGTAACCCGATTTGATCGTGAACCGAAGTAATTTCCCCCATAGGACTGTATGTAAATACAATTAATCCGTTCCAGACCATATGAACTGTATGTAAATATATATTTTTTTAAGTTTTTAAGCACAAATATAGTTAATTACACCATTGAATGCACAGCGTAATTGTAAACTAAATTTAAAAACATTGAATAATACTAAGAAAACCTTGAACAACAGAGAAAACTAAGACTGCAAGAGTTCGCACTATAGCCTTACGACCCGCTCGCTAAAAACACTTTTTTTTAATGAGTTTTCAGCACAGGGAAAAAAATGAACATTTGAAAAATCCATAATTTAATAAACAACCAAGAAAAGTAACATTGCAACAATGCACACGCGCGCCTGTGTGTGTGTGTGTGTGTGTGTGTCTCTCTCGCGGGCCCGCGTGTGTGTGTCTGTCTCTTGTGAGTGTGTGTCTCTCTTAAGCGCGCGCCTCTGTGTGTGTCTCTCTCTCTCGCCTGTGTGTGTGTGTGTCTGTCTCTCTCTCTCGCGTGTATGTGTGTCTGTCTCTTGTGCGCCTATGTGTGTGTGTGTCTGTCTCTCTTGCGCACGCATCTGTGTGTGTCTCTCTTTCTGCATACACAGGGAATGCACAGGAAGAGACTGAACACATGCCGTGTGGCCCCGCGCATGCGCACTTCACCAGAAGGCACACACACACGGAAACCTGGACGCACACAGGGGTTTTATTAAAGAGGATATATATATATATGTGTGTGTGTATATATAAAAAACCCAACGTCTGTCTATATTTCTGTCTGCTTTTCACAAGAGAACTACTTAACGGAATTAGATCTTTTTTTGTTTTTTCTATATTTTGCTTGAATATTCCGGTTGATTTTGTGACTTCTCTCACGCTAAGTATCATAGTTCGCTTGCGGTACCGATTTATTTTGCGCAAATCTAAGAAAGACACAGTGGGCCAAGGGGAGGGGGATCACACACGTGCGCATAGGAGACAGCTAAAGGGCTCAAGAAAGGTAATTCTATTCCACACCAGGGGTGGCAGAGTGCAATAATCCTCACTCTGTTATTCCTGCAGATGAAACATGGGAAATTCTGCCTGGGTCCGACGACATCACTTCTGGTTCTGGGCCCGATGACGTCATATCCAGTTCCTTTCTCGATGACGTCTCTTCCAATTCCAGGTCTGATAACACCACTTCTTTTGACTGACCTTAAAACCCCGCCATCTTTCCTCTGTTAATCATTTCTGTTTTGGACTCAATCTGTACGCAACTGTGCAACCTGTTGTCTCTTTTTGCAGTCAAATCTCAAGTATTCGGGTGACTGCCTCAAATCTTTTTGGGTGTGTCACGGCTGATTATTTCACTATATATATATATATATATATATATATATATGCATTTTGTATTATATATTGTCACAAAGTGGCCGCTTGGTGGCGCTGTTGCTCACCTTTACCCCAACAGACAGTACTCAAGACACAAGATAAAATCACTATGAAGTAATTTTAGTTTCTTCTTTTTTTTCAATGTTGTGCACCAAAGTACCACAACCGCCACAATAAACAATAAATCAATAATCACTAATACAATTCTCTACACCCAGCAGCTCCGTCACACTCCCTCCCAACTCTGGCTCTCTTGCTGGGTCTCCACTAGCTCTTTTTATAGTTCTTGACCCGGAAGTGTTTCTGTCCTTCCGTCCATGTGATTCACCAGCACTTCCGGGTCAGATGGAGACTTGTATTTTCTTCACCCTGGAAATACTTCTATCCTTCCTTCGCCATGACTTGGGAGTACTTCCAGGCTATATTGGAAACAGAAGTAGTCCCTGTGTCTCCCTGCAGCATCCCCTGCTGGCACCCACGGTACCCATAGTGCCCTGCGTGAATCTGGGGCACCGCTAAGCTGCAAGGAAGTCGCCATCTAGGGTCCTGGGGGTTTCGTCCGGGTTGAGCTGCTGGCCATCCATCACAATATGCCTTTTTGCAGAGCTAGAGAAAATGCACTGAATACCCCTGAAAATATCACGTTATTTGTCCATATTCACTTTATAAGGATATGTTTGCTTAAATATTTAAGCAACCCCTTGAAAAAAGATCTTTGAAGGAAAGCTCTGGGACAAATAAACTCTGAGACAAATAAATGAAGATGTAATACAGGGCTAAAATTTAACACAATGGGTTTTTACTAGGGTGGTACAGTGGTAGAGCTGCTGCCTCACAACAGGGAGACCAGAGTACAAATGCTAGGTGCTTTCTGTGCGGAGTTTGCATGCTCTACTTGTATTTGCATGGGATTTGTCTGGGGTCTCCTACAGTCCAAACACATGAATGTTTAGGTGGATTGACAATGTTAAATTGGCCCCTGAAGTGTGTGAGTGTGTGTTTTCACCTTACAATGGGCTGGTATCCTGACTGCCTTGTGCCCAATGCTTATTTGTTTACACGCCAGCTTCCCTGGTAGCCTGCTCTGGATAAGCATGTTTGGAAGTTTTTTTTACCAGCTAAAGAGGCTAGTTTGATGAATGTTTTTCTAGTTACAGATATTCCAGCAGCATTAGTACAATACTAGAAGTGGCCGTGAACAGGATGCCAGTCCATCACAGAGATACATCTATACCAGCCCTTTTCTGTAAAATACATTAAATAAATATCAAAATGAAGTAGAATTTTATTTTGTAACATATTTTCCTCAAATGCAATGAAGAGCTTTAATAAAATAAAGCAATAAAGTCCTAAAATAAAATCAAGATCCATTTCTTGAACTAAATTGACTTCTTTAAGAGCTGATAGCACACAGGTGTAGTTATGAAAAGTCATTTTAACTTTTCCCATTTTAGATCTCTACAATTACATTTTCTGTAATCAAAATTCTAATTATTGAATCATGAATTTTCATTGAATTAATCCCAATTTCTGTTGCAGATCTATTTAATTTCACATTGACCAGAAGAAACTAAGAGACATTTCTCCTCGATTTCTATGGTGCTATCAATTACAGGTGTCTGTAACTACATTTTGATTAGTAGAAATCAGAAAAAGTTGGGACAGTAAACGAATTGCTTTTTAAAAATATCTGCCTTTTGGTATTCACAGTTAATGACCTTAACTTTGCTCCTTGACTATGTCTCATCTTCTAGTCATTTTGTTTTTTTTAGTTAGTTTCCTTTATCCCAACAAGTGGTTGATGCTGCTTCTACAGAGCCACAATTGCATACAGAACTGTTTAAAATGAAACTTTACAAGACTATAGGTCATTTATAGTCCTCTACTTTTTCAAAAGATAACCATCATCACCATGCCAAAGCAAATAAAACTGGGGTACTTTCATTAACTACAGAGCAATATTATTCACTCTGATGGCAATGAAATGTTTTGGGAAACCGTTTCTGAGATACATTAAATGTAATATTCTAGATAGACTAGGTCACTTCCAGCTTGCATATCTTCACGATGTATCCAAAGAAGATACCATATTTCTTGTAGTTCACATCATCCTGACATACCTGAGTAATAAAAATTGCTGTGCCATAGTATTGTTTATGGAGAATGGCTCAACAGTGAACTCCACTATTCCATCATGAGTAATCACCAAGTCCAAAATGTTAAACTGTAGCCACAATTGTGAATTTCCCCTTGGGATTAATAAAGTATCTATCTATCTATCTATCTATCTATCTATCTATCAATTTGGACTTAAGTGGCAGATTTTAGCATGTGATGTTTGGCAGCATCACATCCTCCACATTTAACCATGGCTGAGGAAAAAACAGTGGAGCACAAGAATAGTTCTTGGACATAATCAGTAAGGTTTTTTTATTTAATAACAACAGGGAAAGCCTAACTAGATTTCCTTATTTGAAATAATCAGGATAGAATTCATAGAGTAGATGTAATTGAACCTGTAGTGATTATAATAAATTACATTTCACAGTGTTTTGCCAGAGCACATATATAAAATCTAAACCTGTTAACATAATTTGCCCCACTAAACTTAAATTTATCATCTAAGTTTTCATTTTATGTTTTGGTGTTGTACTACTGTCTCTAGTCTGTGGAACAGAGTAAGAATTTCAGTACACTATGTACACATTACTGTTATATTTCAGCTTGAACCTAAATCTGCTATTGCTCTAGATGTGGTCAATAAACTAAAGCAAATTATTCAAAACACTGTGCTAGGCAGGCTTTTGATTCAAACATTTTGGAGCCAGAATTTTGCATTTTGTACATATTTTGTTTTTCTTGTAATTCTGGTGACACCAAACCATGACCTCGTTTTTGACCTCTTTTGTGGTGGTTTTGCATGGCTATGAACATATTTTTTATGGTTGCTATTCTTGCTGCTGGGCAAGTGTCAAAAAGTCATATTTAAAATTGTGTCATTGTTCCTCTCCTATATATGATGGTGGCGTTTTATCAACAGCATCCAAGCTTTTGGATTTGTGTATAAAACCTTTGGAATTAACTTTTTGATCTCTCTATAATGTTTTCAGTTCAAGCAGTCTAAAAGCCTACATTCTGAGGGAGAATCCTACAATAGTTTTTCAGACAGTTAACATTCTACTGTAGCATGTTAGTGAAACATTTTTTCATTTTTATTTACAATTATTACGTTTTGCTATGACCTCCAAAGTAGTTAGGTTCTGTGACATGTTGGGATCAGAATTAGAACAATCAAAATCATCATTGGTCAGCTCTCCAGTATAGAAACACTATGCATTTCTTATTAATTACAACAATGATAATAAAAGATGTATAAAAAATGTATAATGTCAGGAACTTAAAATGAGGGCATGTATCATTTTTTAGATGTACTTATTGTCACAACCTTTTTATTCAGTAAATACTTTTAGCAACTCTATAGTACATACCTGGGGATGACCTGATTGACAGGTGTTTGTACCTGGATAATTTTCATTATCATAGAATGAACAGTCTGCTGATGAATATCAGATTTATTTGTGTAGACACTGCATATGAAAGTTTAATACCTGAATTTTTTTATGTTGATGAAAGTGGTGCATTCTTTTCAGGAAAGTACAAATGGGAGTCTACCAAAGAGCTTGCCACTGCCTAAACTGAAAAATAAACATAATTCTAAATTATATTATTTTTAATAAAGATACTGTTTATTCTAAACAACTATTTGAATTTTTGTGCCTTTCTTTTCATTCTTCTTCAGGGCTTCTTCAGGTGAATTGGAAAAACAGAACAGGGGTGACTGATAACCTTTAGAGATTAATGAGCAACAGTATGAGGAATGTTCTTAACATACAAGCTGCTTTTTCATGGGATTCCCAAAGCCCCTCTTAATCTCCCACTTTACAAGGTAATAAAGTACTACTTTGTTAAATTTTCTTCCCAAGCATCCTACAAAAAGTCATCCTAAACTGACTGAAAAACATTCAATTGACACTACTTGTAGTACATGGTGTCATGTTTTTGCTGTTCATTTATTTGATACCACAAAAGTTGTGAAAAGAAATATGAAACAAAAATAACATCAGAATTCAATAGAAAAAAAAAAGTAAAAACTTATATCAGAAAATAAGGTGTCTTTTATGTCTAAGACAAACGCGAAATGAATGAAAATCACACTTTTCTAAAAAAAAAAGAGCTTGTCTATCTTTTAGATAACAGCATAGTGTTTTTTCTTTATTAAGGCAAGTAGTGGCCTTTTCAAGTGTGAGAAAAATATAAATGAACAAGACAGTGTAGGGCATAAGTCGTGCACACCATAACCTAAGTTTACTCTCCTCCAAAAATATGAATAACAACTGGGTAGCCTGGTGGCAATCTGTATGTTGTTTCTGTATGTGTTAGATGTTAATAATCTCCCTTTTTTTAACCAAATCATTAAATAAAATAAAAATATTTCAGTATGTGTTAAAAAAATCCTTCACTCCATTAAAGTGCATGGAGTGTTTTATTTCTCATATATTTTGGGACTAACTCAATTATGGTGAAATGAAAACAAAATCTATTAGTAAGAAATTGGTGACCAAAATAACTTTGTAGAGATATAGTGTTGATGATCTGCCTAATGTAACAGGTGCATAAAATAAAAAGTTTAGTTGTTTGGGACTTCATCAAATCCTGATAACATTCATTGTGTTGTATGTTTTCCTGTTGTGGTCCTGTTATATTACTCTACTCTGTTTGTTGTGTTATGTTACATCATCAGTGTTAGCCTCTCCCAGTATTCGTTGTGTTACTGTGAGAGGAGGTAAGCACGCTGTTATTCTCTGTATGGTAAAATTAATTACTTTATTTTTAATTGTTTGAGTTAATTTTTTTTTGTACTGGGGGCTTTGCCTCCTGCTCGCTTCGCTCGCCAACCCCCGTTTTTGTTTTTCCAGATACACACTTTTTTAAGATTTTTTTTTTCTTTGAATTGTTGCTATTTCATTAGTTTCACTTTTATTTCAGACCTTCTGTAAAAAAAAATATTTGGAATCTTTTGAGTCTCAATCTACTGAATCTTTTTAATGAGGTCAGTGAGACATGTGTTTAATGACTTTTTACCATAATTCAGGATAGGTTTCACTGTTTGGAATTTCAGCACAGACAAAACGACCTTCATCATCAGCAGTTAATATTTTTTTTGCACAGTAACCAATAAATGCATGTGTGGTAAACTCCGTTTTTGAAATTCTCTTGACTTAAACTTCAAAGCCTTACAATATTTACATACTTCTGACATATCACCTATGTCCATATATTCGATCTCTATTCGCCTTTTCATTTTTTCTCCGAGTAATAATTTCTGTTTCTTTGCGCTAATGTGATGTTTACATTCTTTGTTTTGACACTGTCATTTTTTTCTGCTTTCATATTCTGTATCTTACTCTGCATGTGTTTCCACAAGTCTTGTGAATTCCAGTTTTTATTATCTCTAACCTGCTCTACATGTGTTTGGCCCCTTGTTTTTTAAGCTCTTTATGATGTTTTACTTTGTTTTCTACTCTTTCTTTTATTTCTGACCTCGCTTTATCCCACTTTTGTTTCAATGACACCTGGTCCGCGGTGATTATTTTCCTTTTTTCGAGTAATAATTTCCATTTATTTGCGCTACTGTGATCTTTACTTTCTTTTTTTTTATACTTTCTAATTTTCCTACTTTCATATTCTTTAACTTTCTCCACATGTGTATTGCGCCAAAGTTTTGTTTTTTTTTTTTGAGCCTTTCGAATTCCACTGCTTTCATAATCTCTAACCTGCTCTGCATGTGTGTAGTGCCAACGTCCGGATTGGACGTGCTTTTTTTTCCAATTCCACTTGTTCTGGGCTGATAATTACTTTCCTTATTTTCTGAATTTGTACCTTTTTTATTCTTTTTCTTTTTTTTCTCTCCAACGCTTTTGAGTCTGTTTTCTCCACGCTGCTTTCTTCTTCGCTTAGTCGTCTACGTTTCATTTATAACGCATTGTCCTTATACGCTTTATATGCACTGAGAGGCATGGATCTGTGTGTGCTCAAAGCCAAAACACGACTGAGTGTGTTCCTGCCCGTGCTGTTATTTGGTTGTAAGTAGGGCGTGTCTTGCAAGACTCTCATAGATAGATAGATGCTTTATTAATCCCAATCGGAAATTTACACACTCCAGCAGCAGCATACTGATAAAAATAATTACTAAATTAAAGATTGATAACAATGAAAGTATAACAGACAGACAATAAATTTGTATAATATTAATGTTTACCCTGAGGGGGAGGAACGATTTCCTCAGTCTGTCAGTGGAGGAGGACAGTGACAGCAGTCTGTCGCTGAAGCTGCTCCTCTGTCTGGAGATGATCCTGTTTAGTGGATGCAGTGGATCTTCCATTAATCTCTTGGCACAAAGTCTCATGTTTAAGGTCCCCGAGAGACACTTCATGGCCAATCTCTTTAGTCTCGCGGGTCTTTTAAGTGTCTTCTGTGATCTTATAAGATCACTTCTCATCACCCTACTGTTTCTCTCCAGAATTTTTTTTTTATAATAGAGAGATATGACAGTAATTGTAATATGATTTTTGTTGTACACAGTTGTTGTTTTGAAATGTTTTGAATGCTTTTCTATTACTTTTGGTTATGTGTTAATGTGAGCATTAAACAGCCTTTCCACTTGGTTTTCTTTTGTTAATAGGAGGAATCACAGAGCTTGAATTGTCACTTTTTATGTTCTCTGTTTAATATTTCAGGTATGTTACTTTTTTTATTTGTGAATTGAGCTATGCATGGTTATGTATGTCGATGCAATTTAGATTGAGCGGTATTCATTGTGTTACTGTCAGAGGAGACCATTAATAAAAAAAGAGAAAACATCAAGAACTAAAGGGTGTTTGCATTATTCTTTCGTGGCGGTTTATACGGCACGTTGCATATATATTACAACGCAGAAGCTTTGAGGGTTAACCGAATCCAAAGGCCAGGACGCAGCAGTATGGCTTGTGCGGTGGAGACCAGTTACACTAGTATCTTCACCAGCCTATTATAAAACCTCACTCCCTAGATATGAAAATTTGAAATTGGGCAACAAGGCTGATTCCAACCAATGATTTACAGTATGAAGAGAGCAGAAGCGCTTTATTCATATAGCTATGTCTATACCTCGTGTTCTAACATGCTGGGCATTTTCTGATGCAATGTATTTTATTTTTTTTATCCGCTGTCTGGAGGTTAGTTACAGTTGTCAACAGGCATGCCTGAAGGGTATATCCATGCTCATCCAAGTAGTCGTCCACCAACAAACTCAGTATTTGTTGCCTTTTGACACAATGTCAAATTTCCCCACAGATGAAGACTTGTTGGGTACAATCAGGTCACTTTGCCACAATACTTGTAAAAAGTGACTGGCAGAGTGACTAGCAAATCACAAGTATGTTTAATGCAGAGCACCTTCATGGTAGCTGAAGCTAGGTTTCATTATGGTTGAGAGTAAATGCGGGCATCAACCCAAGGATTTAACTTAAATAATGTGTGAGAGTGTTGCGTTCAGGAGGTTGTTGGTCAAAATGAAGATACATAACTCAATAGATATTCTTCTCGGTGGGGATTTTTTTTTTTTTTTTTGCAGCCTTACCATCTCTCTTGAAACCACCCGGTTCTTCCGTTTTCTTTATTTCTTTATCCCTCCATAGCTAACTGAATACAGAAAGAGTCTCCATCAAAGTAAAGTCAGCTGCAAGCATAGAACACAGATTTTTCAAAACTTTTAACGAACATAGAAATAGTATCCGCTTATACAGGAGTAATTATTTAATTTATTATTCCAGCTGTTAATAAACCGGATATCTTGAAACATAATCATGCAAATGTATTGATGCATTTCATTTTGAAAATGATATAATTTCAAGTGTAGATTTTAGTGTTTTAAATGATTGGGGAAGTGCACTGATGTGAGTTAATTGTACTTTGCTGTCTGTCACTTTTGCCAGTTTAAGAAACACTTTGTGAATAATAAGTGGATTGGGGAGGCCATAGATTAGGAAGGATTTAATGTGCTACTTTGGTTATGATGAGTTTGGGAAACCCTTGTAAATTAACGACTGATCTTAAGATTGAGGTTTCAATGTACTTAGCATTGCTTTTGGAAAGCTCACCACAGATTGTTTCAACATTGTGTGCTAAAATACCCAGCAGGTGTTTCTCAAGTGAGCAGCTGATGCTTCAGTATACAGTAAGGTGAGGTTTTAGCCAAAAGACTATTGTCATTCCACATAAAGAAAAGTGAATTTAGTGAAGGCTGGCTGTGCCCTTTCTCTCAGAAAGTACACAAAGAGCAGCCATCTAGGGAGACCACAAGTAGTCTGTCTGCATCTCCTTTGGGAATGATAGTAGATGTGGAATTGACCAACCTGTTTTTCACATTTCTGTCCTCAAGAAAACATGTGTTTCCAATTTTTTTGTAGCTAAATGAATGGGAATTGACATCCACCATAAAAACTGAACAGATGCATCTCCAACACACATCTATCACAATTTCACTACTGTACATAATCTAAAGCAAAGTAATTAATACATTTATAGTGGTGTGTCGTGCCCAGACCATTACTGTAATTTGTAAGTCATGGTATAAAGCATAATCTAACTAAATATGTTTTCTGTCAAGGATTCAAAGTCTTCAATGTTATCAATTTTATTTATAACTTTTACACATATATTTGGTCTGTTTCTACATGGATACGGTTTACAACTAATAATACATCATATTGCATTGTAAAACCATTTTACCTTATAAATAATTTTTGCTATGTTGTTGCATCACCCAAACATAACATTCCAGGGCCTGCAGTGTTTGCACACAATGTTTCCTGTGGTAACCTCTCAGTGAAAGGCTGTATTAGGCCATCTTTAAAAAACCCCAACAGCAGCTGTTGAATTAGAAAAACACCTAAAAATATGTTTAATGTGACCAGAAAAATGTCCGTGTCACATTTAGCAGCAAAAAAAAAAACCAGGAAGAGATAGTGTGCATCTGTGGAATTCATTAACACACAAGTTAAACATTGCAAGTGGAGCACAAGTTGAATATTTTCAAAAGGCAAGCAACAATTGTGCTCGATGTAATGCTTGCTGTTGTTAAAGTAGAATGAAATTAGATGCAAATGGACTAATTTCTCCTTATATTAGTAACCTGCTGTTATATTTACAAGTTAATTCTCCACAGCAACGCTTTAGCCCGACAGAAATGTACACAGAAGTATGTGCTGCCAAGAAAATGAAAGACTTTTTATAAAAAAGAGTTAATTTGGATACATAGTGCATTATTCATAACCAGTTATTTGTACATTTCATCAAACAGAAGCAGAATATGGGGTGAAAATAATAAGATGCTAAGTTGAGGAATTCCCTACTGTGACATCATAAGACAATTCAAACAGAAAAAGCAATACTTTGAAATAAGTAGAAGGCCTAAGTTTTTTGTTGTACAGTATGTATCCAGTAGCAGTAGATTATTGCAGCTGAAAAAACAATAAGTTAAATACTACAGTGTTCTACTATATTCTAAATTCTATATACATTATTCGCGGGGGATGCGTTCCAAGACTTTCCATGAATAGCGAAAACCCGCAAATAATTACTGTGTTCTCCCTGGTTACTCTCCTCTCAGAAAAACAATATTTTTACAGTAAATGTGCACCCAACTGTCAGTGTTCTGTGTTTAACAGAAATTCAGTGGCTCATTTCTTCCACACTTTTTTTTTAGGGATGTTTTCCTTCTTTTAAAAGCTAATAAAATAAAAATAACAAATTGATAAAATTAGTTATTATTACATTTTTTAACACATTTAAATCAAAGTTAAAAAAAATATCTTTTCAATTTTCCTACACACTGTAAATCAACAAACATTTTAGTTAACATAAAACATATGAAAAAAAGCTATTAGGAAGTGCTTCTTTTTTTTGCTTTATTTTCTTGTGTACAGCATGGTGTATGATGCAAATACTCCTTTACGTTAAAAGATCTAATTAATGAGTTTTGCGCTTTAAATTTCAAAAGTCTTTAATAAGATCCACAAAAGACTTGGGCGCACATTGATTTTCATTTGTTTCCTCTTTTTCTTTTTCTGAACATCAGTCGGTCTTTGTATAAGCTTTTTCAAGATTCTCGTGTGTTAACTCACAGTTAGTCTCTTTGTTGGAGTTCTTCTGCCTCCCAATGTACCAGGCCAGACAATTCTTCCCCCTTCAATACAATGTATGTGTGTTAACAATTTCTTTTTACTTCTTGGTCATAACTTCTCCCAGAAGTTTATTCGGTTATTTCAGTGTATTCAATGTTTCCTTAACTGTGACAGGGCAATCTATATTATTTTCTTCTAGCTCTGCATAGCACCAACATTTGAGTCTTCTTTACTTTCATTAATAAAACAATATTGTTTAATGAGCTTTAAACATCCAGATTATACCTTGAGCTAATAAAGGAGGAAAGTCATGCAGAAAGAAGATTTCTATATTTTTATTTAGGTTTTTCAATACTGGATGTATTGGAGCACTGTCCAGGACAAGTATTAATTTGAAAGATGTTTTAACCATAGTTACTCCTTTACTTCAGGTACAAAGCAATACTTAAACCAATCCAGGTAAAATTTTTGTGTTAGCCACGCTTTTTTGTTACATCGCCAGTAGACAGGGAGTTCTAATATTTTGTGAATGGTAAAACATAGCAGGTTTGATCATATAGTCTACTGCGTGTTCACAAAATAAAAGTATCACCCTCTCTTTACTTGCTTTAAACCTTGTGTAAATACAAGCAGACAAAACGAAAAAGGTTTGGGGATCCACCCCCATATATTGCAGGAATACAGAGTAATCACCAGAGACTGAAAGAGAAGGTTAGAGATTGGCTTTTATACATAGGGGAAAGGAAGAGGCGGGTCCAAAAGGTATTAGCAGCAGAAGTGAAGTCAATTGGAGGGTCTGGTCTGGAGAGGAAGTTGTTTTGGGCTTAACTCTTCTTGCCTTCCGGTGATCTGTAGAGGAAGAAGAAGAGGTGTTAGTCAACCTCTGACTTGCCGTTCTACGCCCAGTTAAACCCGTTGACTGCCTCTCAAGCACATGTGTGACACCTCGCATCCATTTTTCCTTTTGGGACCTATTAGGGATTCTCTTCTAGTAAAGTCCAGACTCATTTGCATTAAAGACTTGTTCCAGCACGTACCCTCTCTCCTGAATTACTTTGCAAAATTCTTCATGTAAAACTGCTGCAGAAGCTGTCTCGCCTTTAACTTTCTTAAATAAAATCATCTTTTAAATCATTCGAACCAACCTTTCTGGCTGTGAAGGGTTTTGTAGAACCTTAGATGATCCTTGTCCACCTTGTTACTCATGATAATGGTCATGAAGAGATTTCGCTTTATCTCTTAAAACTGTTCAATCGATTGCCAATCCCTTTTTTTATGCTTTTTTCTATCCATACACTCTGTGCTCTTTACAATTTAACTTTATGCTTTTTTGTGTACATGAGAAACAACCTTTGCAGTCTTCTGTGCACAAGATGCAAAATAACTGTGGATTTCCCTCCCCTTTTTATAAATGTACTGCACTGTAGACTTGTTCATGCTATATACAGTATATATTCCCTATGGCCGAAGAAGATTTCAGATCTTTAACCTTATGTAAAAATTCTGTTTTCCCTACCAGTGTGAAAACTATTTTTCTTCTCTTGCTTTCACAAAAACTGTCACGTTTAGGTCTCAATTTTAGCAAATAAGGGTAAAAAAAAGAAGTGCTTATCAAACACAACATGGAAATGCAACAAACATCACAGTAACAAACTTTCAAGTGTGCACACAGTGTAGACTAATGACTTATGCAAACCAGATCCCATGCAGTAGCAGGCAGGTTGTTGGGTCTTCCGTCAATAATGCAAACTGCAAAGTAAGAGACTGTGAAAAGCAAAGGATCACTGAGATTACTGTATGCTCTCAAATATTAATATTTGTTTTCTTAAATCTGTTGTGTCAGACGATATGCATAACATCATCAATCTGACACTGCCTCTCAATCTGAAACCCATCAGTCCATACATCCAAAGACACATAAACAAAGGATGTGAAAACACCACACAAAATGTACTAGAGACCCCAAATCTACCTAAATTGTATTGCCATTTTGTAAAACAATATGAATTCCATCCAGTCACTTTTTCCATCCAGACACTCTTGATCTCGGCCTCTGTTGCTTATGACACACAAGTCGGAGGCTCTGTTAGTCTATGCACAGTTTGCTATTGCTTCTTTCAGCACTTCTTCAGATAGTAATGTTAGCAACTACTTTTGAAGTTTGTGTCTGATTTTACCCACATTTTCCTTGAAGACTGGAAACATGTAAATTATAGGTCTCGCTGAGTTATTGATGAAATTCTGGAGATTTCGCTCAGAAGCCAATTCAGCAGGCTCTGATGACATTGCCCTTGACACAAATGAGAGGCCAGTCGTTTATATCTTAACACAGCAAGATTTGCAATGTAAACCTTGTCAGCAAATGTGCCACAGTAACATTGTCATTAGAATACTTGAGCAAATGGGCAGTTGTTGAGCTAGCTCCTGGTCAGAACCAATTGTTGCAGATATTAAAGAAGTCCTACAGGCAAAATCTCCCCCAATATAAAACTGTCTTATCTGGAAAAAGATGGGATATGATTCCTCTTCTGTACATTAAGGGACAAAAATATAATAAGATACAGTATGTTTTTGTTTTTTCTTGAGTTTTTAAAGTATTATTAGATTTAGTAATGAAATTACGTAGCTGCTTCAGCTCATGTTCCCAATCCTCCCACAAATCTTCAAGATTTACAGAGCCCAATGTTGTGGTAGCTTCTTTGAATAGAAGAGTTCTGCTTGCTCCGTTTAATCAGACACAGGTGCACACTGCACTAGATGGGTCTCTGGATGTTGATATGTAGCAGACGTTTGTTGAAGCATACCAGGAGGCCCATGTAAAATGATCAGCAGATGCCTTCCATTACTGAGGAGTTACCTGCTATTTGATTAATTGTGTTCTAAACATACAAATAGGATAAAGGACAGAAGATAGCTGTGTATACTCTTCTCCTTCCAAACATCAAGAATAATTGGAGTGCTGTTTTGGCAGCATTGAATAAGAACCTGTACTTATAAAAAGCTGTGTATTGCAACAGCAGTCTATAAGCAGGAAGACATATTTCACTCAGTTACTCAGTGTATTACAGAAAGAAAATTAAAACCTCTTTGACATAAATGGTAAATAACAAAATTAAATTATTATCTGAAGAGAAAAGTATCAATAGATTCCAACAACTAAACATCTTGATGGCCTACAAATCAGTAATTCGACTAAAAATCTTTTTATGTCAGATTCTACAAGGAGTCTTGCTATTCAAGTTATGCTACATCATTCAGACCTCGCATTATGGCTGAAATATTAAAGCTAATGAATCATTATATTAAACAGACCTTGGAAAACTGTGAACTATGTGAGAAACCGATAGTATTATCAGACCTTCTTGAATTAAAAGTAAATCATAATTCACTGGAAATACTGTACATCAGGTTCTCAATGTGAGTTTGGAATGTTCTACTCCTGCCTTCACCCGCTTTCTGCTAAGGCTCTTAAAGTAAAGGCAACTTCAAGACCAGACAACGATACAGACTGATAACATGGCTACATTTATGTATTTAGGAATCATGATCTGTTAAAAAAAATAATGATTTCTGTAAGTGGACATCTGCTTTCCATTCGCAATGTTGTTAAATACTAGAATGTGAAATAGTAAAAACAAGGACAGTCCACTCTAAGAATGTTTTGTAGAGGCCTCCATAGCTGTACCCGTAGTTACAATACAATAAGGTATAAAACACAATATATGGACAATGGAGAGGGTTGGACTTTTTCTATAGAGGAGTACTTTGATTTGGAGAAAAGACACAGAACAGTCTGCATAGCAGAGCCAAGTGAAAGCTTATATCCTATGGTAGGGTCAAGCTGGTGAGCTGTAACGAGTGTGTCCTTTAAGATCCATATTTGGAATAAGTTCAAAATTCTCTTAATTCTCTATTGAAAATGTAAAATGAAGTGGGTGGGATGAGGTGTTATTCCATTAATTGCCCTTGTAAATACGTGTATGTCTTTTGTTCATCTATAAGTGCACAATAAATATCTCAACCTTTTTTACATCAGATCTATTTATGTGGGATGAATAAAGAGGCTCTCCCTCTAGAAATTGTGGGCTTTCTTAAATTTGATTGGGAAGAATTAGACCACCAAAAAGAAATAACATATTAACTTAAAAAATTCAAACCGCTACAAACTTGCAGGTTATCATTCAAAGTGGATGGGTTTGTTGAACAAATAATACATTATGTTACACCTCTTATTGATACAATGATCATTTTTGTTTGTCTTTTATACAAATTACATGTATTTGCTGTTTAGCTATTCTCTTTTTGTGCTGCAGATGTACCTAAATGTTAGCTATATATTCCACTGAAGAGTTGGGTTTAAGAGACTATAAAGGACAGATACAATTTTATATTTAAATAGGCATTTCCCAAGAAAGTCATTCATATTCTCAGTGAGGGAGCAATCCAGACAAGAGGCCACATAAAGCAGAATATTGGTTTTCAAAAAGTGCTGTACAGTTTTTGTGATAGCTTTGCACTGGTTAACATGGGATATGCAACACAGAACAGACATTCAGAGGCTTCAGTCTCCAAGTTTTTATTCAAACATCAGAAGCATAAAAAGGATTGTTAGGTGCCAAGAACAAGCTAATCCATCATAGCGAGCACTGACAACATGGTGGTGGTGGGGGGGGTCCCATAAAGGGGAAATACTATAGTACAAGGTCCACCCAGATTTAGTACCAACAATCCTCAAATTCCCTGGAAGTTTTGAAGGCTTCTGGCCCCATTTCTTCTAGCTGGTGAAGATTAAAGATTTGCACACGTACAGTTTCTGATTCCCACACTTCTATGTGTTACTGAACTCTGTTTTACAGTTACATTCATCATATTCTGTCTGTTTAAAGAAAGCTCATTCTAGTTATTTCTGACTCCGTCTGTGTTAACTCAAAAACAGAACACACAAATGGCTTACAACACAAATTTGGGAGTTACACACAATTATGTAGGATATTATTTTGAATACATGTGCAAACAATTATACATAGTGTCTTTAGTACAGACTGCATTACTCTTCCAAGTCCCCAGACATAAAACTAAGTCCAGTATACATAGTTGATATGATACATGTGAGTGTATGTGAATGTTGAAGCTGCTCTACTAAAAGGGGGTTAGTAAAGGAGGAACAGAACATCAACAGAACTATCAGTTTTGTGAAGCTATAAAACTGTACTAAAGATTTTCTGATTCATTCTGTGAAACTACAAATGCAGTGCAAAGGCCCTTAGAAATAAATTTCTATCAAAACATAAACGTTGAACAGAAAGAACAGGAGTTGTAAAGGTTTCATTTGGGAATCTTTTTATTTTAGGCTGCTAGGGATAGTAAATAGACTTACAGCGGGGTGCTTACCCAAATATCTGCCCTTGTCCCATTTTTTCAGACCAAAATTAATCTATTTGTGTACAGCAAAGAGATTAAAAGGTCAGAACAGCCACAGCTTTATTCAGTGAGTTTCTTTAGGCATGGATAAGACAAAAATAAGCCAGACGTGTCTAAGAAACCACAACAGACCAGATGAGCTAAGGCTTGGCCTCACAAGTGTGTTAATAAAAGGGCACTGCACCCCACAAAACTAAACACTGGCCTTCCATGACATCAGAATCCTGGAGTAGAATGAGAGAAAAAGTCCCAAAAAACACAAACAGCTACAACGCCTGTTTGCTCACCAGTTTATAATTGCTGTAAAAGCCACTTCTCCAACTCCCACACCAATACCCCTTTCTCTGTCTCCTTTTCCACAATTCTACCCCTGTCTCGACTGCTCCGAAAGATCCGGGAAGTGATGCCACAGACAGTGTATATTAATCAAACTGTCGTTGCAGAAAAGTGAAATGATGCAGTCCCCCACAAATAAACATACTTTGTAGTTTCATCTCTTATTAAAAGAGATACATCATGCTATTGCACTTAATTTCAGAACTTCTTCCTCAAGATTAAAAGATGATTTGCCATTCAGATTCATGCAGGAGACAGGAGGAAAAAAATAATTTCAGATTGCATGAGAAAAGAGATGATAAAAATATACCCCTTCTGTCTAAATACATTCCCCGTAATAAACATTACCAAATGTCAGCTACTACAGTTCACCCTTAGCTTCTGTACCCATATGTCGCAGCCACTGCCAGTTCAAATATTTCTCCTAATAATATTAAATGTGTATTTATAGGCCTGAATAGGACGGTGCAGCTTTACAGGTTTGCAAATCTTTCAAAGCTGCAAAAGCAAAATATGCTAAATAGACCCTCCACAGCTACCCACAGAAACAAGAATCTCATTTGGGGCCTGGGTCATGTTTTTCTTTTATAACCACTTTATTTTTATTAAGAACCTTCAAATTGCCTATAGTGATTAAACTCATTAAAACATTTTTCCTATAGGTGTCTTTGGAGATGAATTCACTGAGCAAAAGTAGTGAGAAAAGTGTATCAAATAAATGCCTCATCAATACATTCCATAAAAAGTAATACAATTATGCTGTTTATTAAATCATTAAACATTAACAAGTTATGCAGTTCTAACCACACACCTCTTCCCCCTATAAGTTATTTAAACTCTTTACCCTTGATTTACTCCTCATAGAGACATTTTTTGGCAAACATTCACAATGAATAAATTCACATACAACACTGGAATCTCACAAGAGGGTATAAAGTGTGAGCAGTTCGGAAAAACCACCCCCGTGTGCCGCAGCAGACTCATTTAGAAATTTTAAAGAATTGATAGAGAAACAAATGGCTGGGGCGGGAGGAACTCCTGTCATTTTCAAATGATCTGTCACATTTGATCTCCAACAAAGAAACACAGATTCTCAGAGAAAACTGTTTTTTATATATAGATTTGTTTTCCCTGTTACAAAATCAGTCAACAATCACCAAATTTTGAATAGTTACAAAAGTAGACCTGAGAGTCCAAATTCAACTAATTTGATTAAAAAATTTACAAAATGTGCAAAAAGTGCAAACTCAAACTCTAGTGAGCGGCTGATGGAACGGTCCTTAGGGATGACACTGCAGTTGTGACCCGCTGGGCTGGCTACTTTGAGCAGTTGTTCAAAGCTGATCCTCTGGCTAGGATGTTGGATGTCTCTGGGTCCACGGTCCTTGAGACTGATCCTCTCATTACTTCTCCAGGCAGGTGGTAAGGCTGTCCTTCTGGCATTTCAATCAATCCTTGCTTCCATTTGGGAAACTGGCATCATCCCAACTGACTGGAAAGCGGGACTTGTCGTCCCTATCTGGAAAGGGAAGGGTGATCGCCTGGATTGCAGCATCCACAAGGGGATAACACTGCTCCTGGTGCTGGGTAAGGTCCTTGCTAGGGTTGTCCTCAATAGGATCCGTGATCACTTGCTCACCTACCAGCGAATGGAACAGTTTGGTTTTACGCCTAAGAAGTCTACCATCGATCGCATCCTAGCACTGAGGGTTCTCATGGAGCGCAAACGCGAATATCGACAGAGTTTCTTTGCAGCCTTTGTCAATTTTTGTAAAGCGTTCAACTCGCCTGATTGAGCTGCCCTGTGGGACATTCTGAGGGTTCACGGGATTCCCTCGAGGTTGCTGGATATCATGGCCGGCCTGTACACTGGTACTGTGAGTGCTGTGCAGAGTGGAGGTAGAACCTCTGTGTTTTTCCCAGTTGATTCTGGGGTCAGGGGTGTGTTCTTGCTCCTACTCTGTTCAGTGCTTGTATGGACTGGGTGTTGAGCAAGGTCGTGAGGTCGAGTGGCAGTGGGGCATTTGTTGGTTGAAAGATTCATGGATCTTGACTTTGTTGACGATGCTGTGATCTTCGCTGAGTCAATGGAGGCTCTGATCGGGACGCTCGAGAGACTGAGCGAGGAGTCTGAGCGTCTGGGCTTGCGAGTGTCCTGGATAAAAACCAAGATCCATGCCTTTAATGACCTCTTGGGCACAGCCATCAGCAGTGCGTCTGTTTCCGGAGAGAGTGTCGACCTTGTTGAGAGGTTTACTTACCTTGGCAGTGACATTCATGTCTCTGGTGACTCTTCCTATGAAGTTAATAGACCAATTGGAAGAGCATGGAGGGTCATGAGGTCAATGGAAAGGGGTGTGTGGTGCTCCCGATAACTATGCAAAAGGACGAAGGTCCATGTCTTTAGAGTCCTGGTGCTTCCTGTCTTGCTGTATGGTTGTGATACATGGACGCTATCCAGTGACCTGAGACAAAGACTGGACTCCTTTGGTGCTGTGTCTCCCCGGAAAATCCTTGGGTACCATTGGTTTGACTTTGTGTCGAATGAGCGGTTGCTTTTGGAGTCCCGAATGAGGCAAATTACCTGTATTGTGAGGGAGCGTCAATTACGGCACTATGGCCATGTGGCGCATTTCCCCAAGGGTGAGCAGGCTCGTAAGATCCTCATTGTTGGGGACCCAAGTGGCTGGACCGGACCAAGGGGTCACCCACGTAACACCTGGCTGCGGCAGATAGAGGGTCATTTCCGGAGGGTGGGACTGGACTGCGTATCTGCCTGGGGGGTTGCCAACCAGGATCCCGAGTTGTTTCGTTGTGTAGTGGGTGCAGCAACGCACTATACCAGTGCATGCTACCCAACTTGACTTGACTTGCAAAAAGTCAACAACATCAACAATTAATACTGTGAAAATATACAACTTCTGTTGCACTTGGACACATCATTAATAATGTAACTTAGGGACAACTGGGTACTTTGGGTCTTTCTACACTAGGCGGAGTTGTGGTTCTGAGGCTAGGGATCTGCTGCGGCACAATTGTGGGTCGAATCCTGTAAATGCTAGAAGTGGTTCCACTCCGTTGGGCCTTTGAACGAGGCCCTTAATCTGCAATTTTCTCGTCCTGGGTATGACGTTAACTTGCATCTAGCCCTACAAGCAGGTCATCCAACTTGCAAGGGAAAAATTTTGGTGTTGGTAGCAGGACTGTAAAAACCTCACACTGTTCCATTCCATTCGAACTACTGTGGTGCTGAGGTGTCGCCTCTTGCACAGCTGCATTCGGGTCCTAATTTGGGATCCTGAAGTGGTTCGTCTTGTGGTGGGTACAGCAAGGCACTGTATTAGTGAATGTTGTCTCTCTACATTAGCTGATCCAGCTAGGGCTGATTAAAGACCAACTTGTGTCCAAGTAGCTTTGATCAACATCTATCTCAAGACATTATCTGCTGTCTCATTGATTGTCATGAGGGCCTCCCATTGACACCAAAAAGGCTCTGCAAATAGATTTAGTTTCAAAACCACTGTAGCCCAACTGGATGGGACACAGATTTCCTTATTCTCCTTTGTTCTTTTGCTGACCTCCTAATCCATTCTTCCAAAGGACACAATGAGTTCTAGCACTATCACCTGTTTTCATGTCACACATATCAGCACTAGCTAGAAGGTGGTCACTGAAATGGCTCAGTGATATCTGGGAACCTGGGATGCCCCTCCTTGGTCAGCTTTTAATTGCCTATATTTTACTGCCCTTAAAAATCCTTCAGACATTCTGTGCTTGGGTTGTTATGTCTTCCCCACTTTTATGAAAAACGTTGCTTTTTTTCCTCAGAGTATGTACTTACTATAATTTGTGGTAATGCAAATAAAGTCTTTTAACACTTTTAGAACTTAGTTATGGCAACAGCAATTGTGCCAAAGATGTGCTTCAATGTTCATCCTATGGTAGCTCTAGGAGTATAATAATGGTTTATCTTACTTCATTCAAAGAGGTTCATTATACTTTTTGTTCATTGCCCTTGGGGTCCTGAAGAATCACTAAAATGGTGACTTAAATCTAAAATGATGGTCTTTGGAAAATGATCTAATCTAAAGGTTTCACAAATAAAGATATCTCCATGTTCCTTCAAAGTTGGAAGTTTTTTTATTAGTGATAAAACATGTTTCTTTTAAAAAAAAAATCTCTTTATCACTACATAAATATTGGTGAAAGTGGAAGATCCATCATAAAATCCAATGAATTTTAGACAGAGGAGAGATGTGTGGAATAATCCCAAGAGCAAAGTTGAATGGAAGGTTTGCTATAATACAGACTTCACCTATTTCCACAAATTCTTTTATCTACCTATATATATTTTCTCACCAGAAATTATTTTCAGCTGTTTTCTGGCCAACATAATGTGCCCAAACAAAAACCCCAATGGTAACAGAGAGATGCACTTAAACTACCTCCTAAGGCACATTAGCAGGAGTCACATGTATCTACCGCCAATTTGACACTATTCATGCTATCTGCTGGGGGTTCTAAAATAGTAGATGTCAGAAATCTATCTGCTGGGAGTATATTCTCTGGTTTAACAATGACGTTTCCTTCACAGACAGGTGGGAGGGAGCATCAAATGTCAAGTTTTCATCCCCTGTTCAATAAGAAATTAATAAATTAAAGCAAGTGAGAAACAGTAACCATCTGGCTTGTATGGAGTTCATTCTTACGGCAGACTTTAAATACATTAAGACTTTATGATATGTATAAATTACAAGTAAATGCTCAGCACCCTCTATACATTGGTGGTATTCCTCTAAAGACAATTGTATTGCAAGAAGTTCCCAATATCCTATATCATAATTCTGCTCAGTAGCAGACCCTCTTTTAGAATAAAAGGTACACAGATGGAGCCTTCCTGTATTGGAAAATCATTGAGACAATATGGTGCCTATATATACACTTTAACAGTCCACCTCAACCTTGAGAGGAAGACTTGCTTCTGTATGCCATAGTACTAGAACAGAGGTCAATAGCATATTTAAATCCTCAAATGCACTTTGGTGCTTGAGGGGTCCAAAAGAATTTCTAGGACGCTTTCTGGTTGAGGCTAGTGATTGGAGAAATGTATAAGCTAAACCTTTTAGTTAAAAATAATAATGCTTTAAAAACCACAAATTGTTGCATTTGCTTAAGATTTTCAGGGAGTTTCCAATTTAGCTTGTACTTTTGATACAGATATTTTTAAACCTTTGCATTCTTAAGTGATTTCATATCCTAAAATATTACAGAACAATAATGAAATTCAAATTTCTCAATATTAGAGAGTAACTTATTCATTCTTAGCCTTAAAAGGACATTTTTTACATGCTTCACTTGTTCAAAGTTCTGGGAATAAATAAAAATATTGGTCAATGTACAGTACACAAGTACGGAGATACCCAAAATATCTCAACAAATGTCACTGATGGATGATAGAAAAACTGCTGGTGTACCTCCAAACTCAAGACACACAAGACAACTCCAGCTCAAAGCAAATTTTATTCTAGAGCCATCACTGAACTGAACTTAGCAGAAAACACACACACACACACACACATAT
>JANRMT010062840.1:699600-733514 GCA_026402145.1 Polypterus bichir lapradei | reverse complement strand
CCCCCCACCACCCCTCTTTCCCTACACGATATATATATGCATTAAGTATATTGTATTTATTTTCATTAGTGCTCTTAAATGATTTTTTAGCATTAATAGGGGATGCACAGTAATTTCATTGTTTTTAAATGCAATGACCACAAAGGTGTCATTCTGTCTATCTAAATAACCCATAGAACACTAAAGGATACGTTTGTTTTTTCAAGTTGAAGTTATTTCCTCACAGTCATGATGTACATTAATCTGCCACATGAAACTGAATTCTAAACTGAAGCATCTTTCTATAATTAAAAAGACAAAATATCTAGCCTGCTTTAGTGGTTAATAATGGAATTGTGAGGGGTCAGACATGAAAACAAAAGCCTTTAAACTTCTAGAATACATCCACCAGGATTTCATGAAATTGTGGGCCTTAATTTGTTACTAATGGGCTTATTTTTTTTTTTATTGTTTTAAAAAGATTTTAGTAGTCCAGTTATACCAATGTAAATGGGACCATGTCTTTTTTTTCATATCTAATTTGAATCTATACTAATAAAAGGCAAAGCTCTCACCGACCGACTGACTGACTAACTCACTCACTCACTGACTCATCACTAATTCTCCAACTTTCCGTGTAGGTGGAAGGCTGAAATTTGGCAGGCTCATTCCTTACAGCTTACTTATAAAAGTTAGGCAGGTTTCATTTCGATATTCTATGCGTAACGGTTATAACTAGAACCTACTTTCGACCATATATACGGCCATAGCCTGCAGCTCGGTCGCCGTGGGAGGCGTGATGATGCGGGATGCCTGCCCATATAAGGTAAATATTCGCGGGTGAAGGACTGTGCTTATGCAAACAAAGATGAGATGGTCTAGTGTTTGGCCCAAACTCAGCGAAAGTGCGAGAGAAACTTTTAAGTGCCGGGTCTTAGCTAACATTAAATAAAGCCGTGGACATCGCAAGATCACACAAGACAGCGGCTCACGTGAACTGACTGTGAACACAGTATGTAGAGAACAAGGAAGAGCTCCAAAGAGCGCTGAACAAAAAACGCATTACACAATTGAGAAGGCAGCAAAAGAATATGAAGCGAGTGACGCATACAAGCATATTCATAAGTGTAGCTACTGCGGAAACAAAGCACGGTGTAAACCTAAAGTTTAAATTAAGTTTATAGACACGCTGCCACTGGCGTTTTTAAAATTGCTGGTGAAGGACTGTGCTTATGCAAACGAAAATGAGATGGTCAGGGATAGAATAGTGTTTGGCACAAACGCAGCAAAAGTGCGACAGAAACTTTTTAAGTGCCGGGTCTAAGCTAACATTAAATAATTGCTGGTGAAGGACTGTGCTTATGCAAACGAATAGAAAGCAAATGTTACGTTATTTTTAAAATGTTTCCATTTCTCTTTCATAACTTCTTTAACACACTTCTTCTTTACTGCGAAGCACGGGTATTTTGCTAGTAATTTTATAAACAATAATTTAAATCCATTTATAAATCTTGAAAGTAAACTGACTGCCTATCATTTGATTATCCTTATGAGATACTAGTCAATCACAAGGCACAAATATCCAGATATTATGCTATAATTTTGACATAATATAATAGCATACAAGCAATTTCCCATTTTTGGTTCTCTCATAACTTTTGTTTCACTGATGTCTTGACCTTGCCTGATGTGTGTGGTTCCAGTCACTGAATCTATGAGTGAATCTGTCCTCAATTAGATTATCACCAAAATCGCATGTTTCAATATTCCGCATTCCAGCCACATACTGTGTCTATTGTACTAATGAGCTGCAAAGCTGCTTGCTTTACTGGCTGTAACAGAATTTGGAAACTTTAGTTCCGATTGAGTTGGTGGCTCTTGAATATCAAACAGAGCTTTGTCCTGGCTGATCCTTCAACATTTAGCAGCTGTGTGGTTGTAGACTTTCCAGCAAACTCAGCAGTAGTGCTGACAGCAAACCCATAAATAAGTTAACAAAGCTAGTGGCGGAGTTTTGGTTGGCTTGCTATTGGATCACCACCAAAGTTTTCAGTGTCGACATCAGACTTTTTAACGTTTTGCAGTTAAGCTTGTTTACTTTTGCCAGTAAAACCTAAAAGGTTGTTTGTCAAGATGTCATTCATGTTTATCTTGCATTGTTTCCCACCAACTGTTAGGTACTAGTTGACTCCTATTAAAATCATATAATTTGAGTGGCAGTGGTAAAATTTAAAGTTAATCTTATACTTTAAACCTTCTTAGGTTGACATATGCTATAAAACCGCTACACATATAAATGTTTTTCAGACACTTTTAAAAAGTTAAAACAATTGTTAGGGTAATAAAGTAACACTGGTGATTTGCATATGAAGGTTTATAATCAATTCATATTTTAATTGCCGTAGATGTACAGTGCATCCGGAAATTATTCACAGCGCATCACTTTTTCCACATTTTGTTATGTTACAGCCTTATTCCAAAATGGATTACATTTACATTCATCAAGGATGTCTCTGTACATTGCTGCAATCATCTTTCCCTTTATCCTGACAAGTCTCCCAGTTCCTGCCGCTGAAAAACATCCCCACAGCATGATGCTGCCACCACCATGCTTCACTGTAGGGATAGTATTGGCCTGATGATGAGCGGTGCCTTGTTTCCTCCAAACGTGACGCCTGGCATTCACACCAAAGAGTTCAATCTTTGTCTCATCCGACCAGAGAATTTTGTTTCTCATGGTCTGAGAGTCCTTCAGGTGCCTTTTGGCAAACTTAGTCCCTGACTAAGGCCCTTCTCCCCCAATCGCTCAGTTTAGATGGCTGGCCAGCTCTAGGAAGAGTCCTGGTTGTTTCGAACTTCTTCCATTTACGGATGATGGAGGCCACTGTGCTCATTGGGACCTTCAAAGCAGCAGAAATTTTTCTGTAACCTTCCCCAGATTTGTGCCTCAAGACAGTCCTGTCTCGGAGGTCTACAGACAATTCCTTTGACTTCATGCTTGGTTTGTGCTTTGACATGAACTGTCAACTGTGGGACCTTATATAGACAGGTGTGTGCCTTTCCAAATCATGTCCAATCAACTGAATTTACCACAGGTGGACTCCAATTAAGCTGCAGAAACATCTCAAGGATGATCAGGGGAAACAGGATGCACCTGAGCTCAATTTTGAGCTTCATGGCAAAGGCTATGAATACTTATGTACATGTGCTGTCTCAATTTTTTTTATTTTTAATAAATTTGCAAAAGACTCAAGTAAACTTTTTTCACGTTATCATTATGGGGTGTTGTGTGTAGAATTCTGAGGAAAAAAATGAATGTAATCCATTTTGGAATAAGGCTGTAACATAACAAAGAGAGCAAATTATTTCTGACCTATCCTTTTCATCCCCACAGTTATAAGTGCCAACACAACAATACGCTTCATAGCCATACTCCTTGCAATATTAGAAATTAAGGTTACAACTATCATATGTAATAATGTATGACCGTAATTTAAGATTATAAAATGACAACAAAAGATCAGAGGCAATGCCTCTATGACTAAATAGTAAACTTTGTGAGCTGGAATGTTAAAGGTCTAAATCATGAACTAAAGAGGAAGAAAGTATTCTTTCACCTAAGAGGTCTAAATGCCAAAATAGTATTTTCACATGACACTCACTAAATCAACAAGGATCAGTTTCGGTTGCAAAGAGAATGGATTGGCCAAATATTCCAATCCAGCTATACAAAGAAAACTAGAGGTGTGGGAATCTTAATTCACAGTTTGTGGGATCAGATGTAGTATCAGATCTTGAATAATGGTAATATATGATGGTTATGGGTAATTTATTTAATTGTAAAGTGATTTTGATAAATATCTTTGCACCCAATGTGGATGATAAAGACTTCATCCAGAACATATTTGCATCCATTCCTAACTCACAAAATTTTAATGGTCGGAGACTTTAATTGTGCTTCAAATCCAGACCCAGATAGCTCTTCAGCTACAGGGATGACAACATCTAACACTGCAAAAATAAAAGCACAGTTTTTAATTAATCATAACTTATCAGACCCGTAGAGTTTATTAAATCCATACTTACGGGCATGTTCCTTCTTCTCATCAGTAAATCATTGTTAATCAAGAATTGTTTATTTCTTTATAAATAAAAATTTCTTGCCCACGATTAAATTTTGCAAATACGATGATATTGTTATCTCCGACCATGCCCCTCTTATCATGCAGCTCACATCACTATGCCCCACTTGCAGCTGGCATCTTAACTGCCTCTCATTAGCTGAACGGGGGCCTCA
The DNA here is from genome assembly GCA_026402145.1 of Polypterus bichir lapradei. Taxonomy (NCBI): domain Eukaryota; kingdom Metazoa; phylum Chordata; class Cladistia; order Polypteriformes; family Polypteridae; genus Polypterus; species Polypterus bichir. The sequence continues at coordinate 729,238 of JANRMT010062840.1, read as the reverse complement.
TGTATAAACAGTTGCGTACTCCCGTTTCCACACTCAAATCGCGATGTATAAAACCTTAACTTGGCGTAAAGCCACGCACATTTTCACAGTAGCTCAAACCCTGGCATACGCAAGTTCTCCACTCGTTTTTGCAAACGAGCACCCTAGTGTCAAAGCAGTGCTTTAGTTCCAGTGTGGTTTCCCCTTCTTTTTTAGATCCACATGCTTGACTCGGCTATATCATATACACTGAAATTAATCGCATATTGTTTATTAGTTTAAGACATCTGATTGTAATTAACCTGTAAAAAAAAAATGTTCCACTGAATAGCCAAACTATTCCAAATACAATAGCTGCTTTAGCGTTGTTACTCTAACTGCACCTTCTTCTTTGATCTGCTTCCATTAGGGGTTGCCACAGCGTATCATCTTTCTCCATATTACTCTCACTGCACCACTCAGAGTATTTATATCACTGTATCTGACTGTGGAATCACAGCTCTAACGCAGCTGATCGAAAAGAGAATTATCGGTATACAGCATCTAGCACATGCTGCCTCAGTCATGCTGCCTATTTGAACTGCTCTCGTGCGACAAACACTTCAGAGCCTTTCCTGTACGGACCTCGCAGTTCAGAAACAGTTTCATCCCAAGAACTATAAACGCAATCAATCAGTCCATTAAGTACTCTTTATAGAACTGTTTGTACTTATTATTAGTACAGTTACCTCACTGTAAACTTGTGATACAGTTATAATATTGCACAACCTGAGCCTCTTCATAAAGTGCGTATTTACATATGATGACGATATCATTTTTAGAATGAAATGCAGCAAAATGTTTATTATATTATACAGATAAAACTTTAACTTCATTTAAATCTATATTGTTAACTAGCAAAATACACACGCTTTGCAGCGGCGAAGTACTGCCTTAACATTTTTATTAAGAAGAAAATTAAACCTTTTTAAACTGAGGGAAAATATACCAATAATTATTTGTTAAGGATCTCTTTGTATACCACATTGTCATTTCGGCCCTCCGGTTGTAATATGACCAAGCTGTGCGCTGAGCTTACTCTTGAGCATGCAACGTACAGTTGGCCATGTGAAAAGTAATCTTGTATCAAATCTCACAGCTTGGATTGCTGCTGTCACAATCGGTTTGAGTTTCATGGTTTGTTTCAATTACGACAGTATTTGCAGGACTTGTGTTGAAGTGACATTCGGCATCTGTCAAGCGTTGTAAGCATACAACCGGTTTCATCGATATCTTCAAATCCAGCTTTTGAGAGTTTAAACATTCATAAACATCAAAGTGTCCACTACTGAAATCGTCACCTGTGAATATAAGATGTTTAAGAGGCATTGGTGGTTGTCGAAAGGTGTAAAATATTTGGCCATTTCGGTATACTTGAAAGCAACAACCGAACAATTCAGCGGCAGCCATTAAGCATTTCACTCTTATAGTGCTCCTGTGTAGTATAATTATCTCCTGTACTGTCATCAGTCCACACCTTGAACCTGTCCCAGTCATTCAATACATAAGACACAATGTTCCTCCGGATATCAAGAGTGAGCCTGATATGGCCGTGCAATATGAAACACAGAGAATGGAAAAGGCAGGTGCCATCTCCGGGCATGGAAACCAGTAGGTAAGTGACAGTTCTTTGATTGATGGTGATCACATCGATAGATATGTTAATAGGGGTATGGTTGGAACGATAAAGGAAATGGGTACCTGAACAATGTAAAGTAAGTCTAAAATACCTACGCAATAACTATAATCATAATAAACAAACAATAAAACAGTGGAGAAGCCGTGGATTAAGTAAAAAGGCTGTAGTTATCAGCAGGGAGACATGAACCCGTGGCGAAGCAAGGAAGGGAATGTAGAGACCGGAGAGACAGCCCTATATAGGCAGACAGCCAACAAAGTGGGACGCGTTGGGATGGGGGACCCAACGCCACCTCACACGGTGACCGAGCTGCAGGCTATGGACGTATATATGTACGCAAGTAGGATTCAGTTAGCGTTGGGAACCCGTGTCAATATGGCGGCTGACAGTGGCATCATACCACCGAAATAAGTATGTGCATGGGTTTCGGTTAGCGCAGGGATGCCGCCTACCAAATTTTGTGAAGATGGGGCCATAAATAAGAAAGTTCAACATGGTGGACATTGTCGACCGTTATGACCGTTACACATAGAATTTCAAAATGAAACCTGCTTAACTTTTGTAAGTAAGCTGTAAGGAATGAGCCTGCCAAATTTCAGCCTTCTACCTACACAAGAAGTTGGAGAATTAGTGACGTTGGAAAGTTCAATATGGCGGCCAACAGTGGTGTCATACCACCGAAATAATTACGTACATCGGTTTCGGTTAGTGCAGGGAAGCCGCCTACCAAATTTCGTGAAGATGGGGCCATAAATAAGAAAGTTCAAAATGGCGGATGTTGTCGACCGTTATGACCGTTACGCGTAGAATTTCGAAACAAAACCTGCTTAACTTTTGTAAGTAAGCTGTAAGGAATGAGCCTGCCAAATTTCAGACTTCTACCTACACGGGAAGTTGGAGAATTAGTAGTGAGTCAGTGAGGGCTTTGCCTTTTATTAGTATAGATAATTAAACATGAGGACACAGTGTCGCAGCGCTAGCAAGGAGCTGGTGCTCTGTTCAAGGATTGTTCCTGCCTTCTGTATTCTTGCTGGAGCGACACTGGAAGGACAGATGAACAGAATAATTAAACATGTACTACGAAGATATTTCAATGTTCCTTAAAAGTTTTGAAGAATCGACGTTCTCAGCTTACAGATTGCCTAATGTTTTATTACAGAGCTGATTGCATGCCGATTGGGTATTTGGAGAAAGAAAAGGAAGGACAGGAATTGGGGGTTAGTATGTTTGAAAGAGACAGTACTACTGCAATAAATTATTTAATCGAAGGTCTCACACAGCGCAGCAAACATCTTGCGGGGGGTGGGGCAGGAACAATCTCTGGACGAGACATCGACGTGTCACTATTACTGCGCCATGTTCTAATGTTTAATACATGCTTTAATTCCTATCATCATGAAAATTATATCAAGTATACGAGTACATCTCAGTATTTAAATTATTCAGAGAGCTGTAATATCATGAATATAATGGATTATGTGTTCTGTCGGACGAAGAGAAAACCCATTTAAGAAGCATGTAGTGATTCACACAAATAGAGCACATAGAAGAAGAAATACAAAACCAAGCTTTTAACACGCTACTTTAGATATGATGGGATTTGAAAAACTAGTAAATTAAAAGATTTTAAGTTTATGATGTTTTACTTTAATGACAAAATAAACTATGTGATTAAAGTGAAAATTTCAAGATTAAAGTTGACATTTCATGATTTTTTTCCCCACTGTGTCCCTATTTTTTTTTCTTTTCTCTGTACCCTAATAAGCTTTCGTATGACACTCAGACGGTTGGCTACGACTCGCCTTTTCACGGCGTCTTTGATATCTGACAACATCTTTTTTTATTTCAGACACTGTGCGACTTTGTGAACTTGAGCTTTCGAGTTTCTCCAACACTCTATGTCACTTGATCAACTTCCTTTTGTTGTTTATACCACTGTTTAAACCAACAAATAGTACGTTTTTCCTTGCCTCCACTTGATATTCGCTGAAATTCTTCTATTTTCCCCCCATGCTTTTGCCATTGCCTTTTCACAGAATGCTGAACTTAAGGGCCATTTATATTGATTTGCATATTCAAAGAGGCATAATTCTGGGAGGAGTTTGGGAGTGGCAGCAGGCGCGTGCAGGTACGTTACCTTTCATGCTGAAGCGGATTTATGGAGCGGAAGAACGTGGAAGTTGGCGAACGCACAGATTTATGTATCTGGATTTTTTTGTGCGTATGAACATTTCCGCTTTTGTCTGTACGCCATGTTTTAGTGTGAATTCTACGCACAGCGTTATGCATGAGGCCCCAGAACTGTACAGAATTTATATCTAAGCAAACTTTGTTAGAGAAAAATGCATCCTCTGCGGTTTCTGCAGGAATACACTAGGAAATTCTGAAGGCAGTTTAAGAGGACAAGTTATCCCATATCTTTCCCACAAAAATAAATTCGAAACCAAGAAGGCCTCAGAGTTAATCAGTGAAATTACCAAAATAGATCAAGGACACGCCAGGTCTCCAAATGAGGCACTTTTTAGGAAAAGATAGGATGTTCAATCAACTCAACCTCTTGACAACAAAAGAAACAGAACAACTAATTTTTAAATCGCGACATCATTACTTTGAACACAGAGTAAAGCCTTACAAGATCTTAGCGTAGCAAATCCAAAAGCAGGAAGTTCTCAATGCAATATCAGTAATCACCACCACAGACGGAGATAGAATCACTGGACATGAAAAAAATAATGCACACATTTAGAGACTACTGTAAGTCCTTATATTCTACTCAGTTTAAAGAATACAAGCTAATGTGTTTTTTTGATACATTACAGATACCACAGCTACTGTAGATAATCTAAGTGAAGAGAAAGTGGATAAACCTCTGACACTATTAGAATTACTAGAGACTATAAACTCACATCTGAGTGGAAAAACACCAGGTCCTGATTGCTACACTGCTGAATTTTATAAAAAAAAAGTTCAGCTAAGTTAGTTCCTCTTTTAATAGTGACATTTATAGAAAGAAAAAAAAATCGATGTCAAACTTTTGGCCAAGCATTAATTACCATTTTTCTTAAGAAAAGTAAAGACTTATTGCAATGTGCATCATACAGACCAATCTCACTTCTGAATGATGATGTTAAGATACTCTCTAAAGCCCTAGCTAGAATGACAGAGAAAGTGCTCCCTTCAGTAATATCCATCCATCCATCCATTATCCAACCCGCTATATCCTAACTACAGGGTCACGGGGGTCTGCTGGAGCAAATCCCAGCCAACACAGGGCGCAAGGCAGGAAACAAACCCTGGGCAGGGCGCCAGCACACCATAGCCTTCAGTAATATCACAAGACCAAACTGAATTTCATAAAGGCAGACGATTTTAAGCCAAATATCTACACCTGTTTAATGTAATAATTCATCCATAAAGTCTAACACTCCAGAAATCATATTATCTTTGGATACAAAAAAGCATTTGATATAGTTGAATGGGATTATCTGTTCACCACTTTGTATAAAATTGGGTTTGGTCAGAATATATATGAATGGATCAACCTACAGTACCAGTCCAGAAGCTTCAGTTTGTATTAACAACATTTCAGACTACTTCAAACTAGAATTTGCAATTGCCATTGAGCCATTGGCTGTTCACTTTCAAAATACAGTGATCCCTCGCTATATCACGCTTCGACTTTCGCGGCTTCACTCTATCGCGATTTTTTTCTCATACATGCTTACGTCACTATGCATGCGCTTTCTGAGAACTTTTATCTAAGCCCTACGATGGCTCCTAAACGTGCTGCTTTTTCTATGGCTTCTGACAATAAAACTAAGCGCCGGAGGAAGATGCTTACTATCCAGGAGAAGGTGAAACTCTTGGATATGATTAAAGATCACATATGAAAAGACCGCGCCAGCAACTGCCTATCAAGATGTTCTTCAGCCGCGCACCCAGACACCCACTGCCTACTCCTAGTACTTCTTCACTGAAGACAACAACGCACCTGCTGAAGATACTGCACCACCTCTGAAGACTCTCCTACTGAGGTTGTTCCTTCATAGGTTAGTGGTTGTGTGCAATTAAATGTACAGTACAATAATCTACTATATAAAAGCGTTCGGGATTGTCCTTCCATCCCGTGAGTGCAAAGCGTAGCGGTATTCCGCTTATTACAGACTTACTACTTGCGGCTTGAGGTACGAAGCGACGCGATGTGAGCAGAGTTCTGGTGCTCTCATCGTTCCCTTGCTTTTGTGCGCGATGCGCTGGAAAAATAGACAAAATTATGTATCTGGAAATAATTAATGTTGATGGAGTACAAACGCCTCACCGTGTAGTAAATATCAGGGGAGATGGTGCTTGCTTATTCTAATTGATAGCTTATTTAGTGCATGAAACTCTGTCTTTAGCGGTACAGTTAGCGGGCTGACATTGTACGACTTTGGACAGGCACTTGAGGGGATAAAAAAAAAAACTTAGGTTTTCGGGATATGTTATGAATGGGCAATTTGATGTTCTCATTCCCTACACTTACATGCCTGATGTACACATGGAGCGCACAAAAATTGAGGATAAAAGTCGGTCGACTTAAAAGGCGAGTGCGCCTAGTAATATGATATTTGTAACGTCTAATATGTCTTATTTTCTCTTATTTTGTCTAATATATTGGGTAACATGAGTGTAATGGTGACTAAAGGGTGTTATTTCATGTCTAGAGGGCTCTAATAATGTTAAAAAACGTATTTAGAAGGTCGTAAACAGGTTTTCTGTACTCTAAAATATTCGATTTATAAATAAAGAATCCTATTTCGCGAAAATTCATTTATCACGGTAGAGTCTGGAACGGATTAACCGTGATAAACGAGGGTTCACTGTAAATCAGATATAAAGGCATTTTTCAGAGAAGGACTTAAACAGAAAATATTATATGCAGATGATATGGTACTCTATTTAAAAGACCCACAAAATTCTTTGCCTACAGCCTAAAATTTACTAGCAGAATTTCAAAAGATATCTGGACTCAAATTAATTGATTAATTTGAACAGAAATGTGCTTTTTCCAGTGAATTCTCTAGCAAACAACACTAGATTGGGCACTTCCCCTTTTAACATTGCAATTCAGTTTAAAAATCTAAGGATCAACATCACAAGTAAATTTAAAGCTCTTCTTCAACAAGATTTTTTTGCAGTTTGAATGGACAAAATTAAAGAAGACACACATAGATGGTTTACCCTCCATCTTACTTTAGCAGGGAGAATTAACATTGTGAAGATGAATATTCTCCCTAAGCTTCTGTTCCTATTTCAAAACATCCCCATATACATTAATAAATGTAATTTAAAGAAATTACATTCAAATCATAACCTTGTGTATTTGGAAGTTGAAAATCCCACGCATTCAAAAGGTGACCCTACAACGACCTAAATCAGAAGGTGGCATGGCTCTACCTAATTTTTAATTTTATTACTGTGCAGCAAACATACAACCTATAAAAGCCTGGACATTGACACAAATAGATGAACACACACTAGCTGGGTGTGCAATAAAAATGAAATCCTGTAGTACTTCTTTATATTCTTTGCTTTGTACACCAGTAAATAAACTGTATTGTCAATTTATTCACAACCCAATTGTCTTTCATTCATTCAGAATATGAACCCAATGTAGGATGCACTTTAAGTTAGAAAGTGTTTTATCTGTGGAACCTCTACCTGATAACCATCTTTTCCCACCCTCTCGAACTTATACAGTTTTTAATGTTTGGAAAATGAATGGGATTAAATCTTTTAGAGATTTGTGTATACATGTCTTTGCATCCTATGAACAATTACACATTTAGTCCCCAAACACTATCTCCGAATCAGAAACTTTGCTAAATGAAATCTGCCTAATTTTCCTCACCTCACACCTATTTCTACTCCAGAAGAGATACATGTATTGATCAATCTTGGGGACTCAGACAGCATTTCTGTCATTTATAAAAACATTTTAAAGTCCCTTCCTTTTAAAGACCCCAGAGTACAGTGGGAAAAGGATCTCTTATTCAACATTTCAGAAATGTGGAAGGCAGCCATGCATGTTCGAGCTCCATATGTGCAAAGCATTCAATTATTCAAGTCAAACTCTTTTAACAAGCACATCTATCTCACTTAAAATTGTCCAAAAATGTTTCCAGGGCAAGATCCAGTCTACAAACGTTGCAATCGAGCTCCAGCCTCACTAGGCCACATGTTTTGGGCATGTACCAAATTAACATCAATCTGGGCAAAGAAATTTTAAATGCCTATTAGACAGCCTTGGTGTCACAATCACCCCTAATCCACTAACAGCCGAGTTTGATGAAATCCCAGATGGGCTTAAAGTGGAGAAGGACAAACAAGCTGCAATTGCTTTTACTTCACTATTAGCCTGTAGACTTGTCTTGCTCAAATAGAAGAATCCTAACCCATCTCTTTTAAGTCCATGGTAACTGATGTTATATACTATTTGAAACTGGAAAAAAATCAAATTCTCACTTAGAGGATCTGTTCAAAAACATTTTTAAAACCTAGCAGGACTTAATCAGTAATATTTTAGAATAAGCATTTATATTGGGGGAAAATACTCCTTTCTCACTTTACTACTCTCAGTTGTTTTACTCTGGCTATTGGCCTTCCTGACTTTCTCATGAGTGAGGGTTGATTTGAATTTAGTTTTGTTACGTATTCTCTGTTATATGTTTATATGTTTTAATTAAATTCAATAATTTCAAAAAAGAGAAGAGTTGTGTCTTCTCAGTGTTGGAAAAATATTGTGGTTTTTAAAGCCAAAATATAGTTTTTTTCCCCTCATGTAAATAACCTATGCATAATGTCAATTCTGGAGTAAAAAATAAAATAAATAAAACCCCTCCCAATGGGTCCACTTTTAACTGAGCTAAGTCTCAGGTTGTGTTTTATGGGACATTTTAGGCTTTGATTTCCTGTTGGAAACATAAATTAACAAAATTCTCCACTAAGTTGGACTCTAATAAAGTTACTATTAGATTAATTTTATTTAGCATAATAGACATTTCATATATTGTGACCATGTTGTCCCACACACACCATCCTGAAGAACATTACATTCTTTGTCTATTGACTTTAGACATTTATTTTTAAAATACCCTGAATTCCTACTCTGTAGACACAATTCCTCAGTAATTCAGCTAATTCTTTTTCTGTGTACTTAATTTTCTGTTAATTCTCTGGTACTCTCACATTTCCACATTTTTGGCCCTAAAAGATTTTTCTTTCATCTTATGAGGTAACCCAATTATTTCCCCATAAACTTGAACTTTGTTTTGCCAGAGCATGTCTGAAAGCTTGGACCACAAAGCTGGCTTAAATACCATCATCTCACATGACTTTTAGGGCCGTGCTTCTAGGAACAGACAAGATGAGATGAAATTGGCAGTGCCCACTAAAAACAAACTGGTATTGTGATAAGAAAAATATTATTAAAATCAAATAAAATCCAAACAGTATTACAGGATGTCTCTCTACAGTGGCAATATTCTTTCATAATTCAACTCAGGAATATTAATTTTTAAATGGTCCAAGTTTTTGTTTTGTCCTCATAGAAATGCTAGGCAAAAGGGTGCAGCAAAAGGAGAAAAAAGAAAATCAAAGACAAAAAAAGAAAGCAAAGATCAAAAGACACAGAAAAGATTAAGAAAAAGAATAACAAAAATTGAAGTAAAAAATAAAGCACACATACACTTAATTTCCTAAATGGTCTTGACATAACTAATGCACAAGGTTTGTTTTTAGAAATCTTCATATACTTAGATATGGCTGAAAGGACACATAATATAGTTAATAATTGCTGTGAGCAAACGTGCTCTTTTACCAAGAGTTAAAAAATTGTGGCACACACAGCCAGAAGCAATAAGTAAAATCACAATTAAAGCACAAATAATGAATAACATTATAAAAAAGTATGTAAACTATTTTAAATATGGGAAGTAGCAAACCACTGAACCTAGTTGGTTTCAGTCTAGTGATTGGTTATTTTCTACCTTGTTGGTCAGTAATAAGATACAGTTTCATTATGTGAATGTGAAGATAAATGACTGAAAGGATTAGATTTTTAGCTTATATTGAAAAAATGAACTTTTGGAAGAAAAGTATAAATTACTAAAAATGGTATTGATACATATTATTGTATTATGTCAAAAATGACAAATTTTCCCTTTAACACTAGAATCTTTGAAGCCTACTGAAAACGTTATAATCCCAGGCTGTTTTAAATTCCTTCACACCTCTTCATCAGCATCTTTGTTTTACAAATATGTCAATCAGCACAGGCAGTAAACAGCTTGCTATCCCATCCGCCACCAACGCAGTTGAAGTTCTCCCAGCTCAAGTATGTTTCTCTGGGTGTGAGGTGTCTGGAATTGTATAGGGTAAATATTGTTATTTGGAATACATACATTTCAAGTGTGTTCTGTATCTACAGTACAACGATCTGGATAAATGTAGGATGACAGGAAATGTGAGGCAAGAAATGCCAACCACATAACTAAAAGAGAAACTTTTGTCATGTTATAGAAATAATTGATAAAATGTTGACGTGAAATGTATAATGTGTAAAGACTGAAGTTCAAATATCAAATAAAAACTTTCACAAAAGGAATAACAAAACAAGTGCACCTTTATTCAAGAGTATAACTGAAGATAAAGAAATTATTCAGTTTACATGTTGCTGTCAATATGTAAAAAGCAAAGCTCAAATACCAGTTGTGTGGCTTGTGTACAAGTAAGAATAGCTGCTTCTAAATTAAGAGGTTGTGGGTTCGATCCTGGGTCGTGCCTGCATTAATTGTTATAAGTAGTGAGCTGCGCTGATCAAAACATGCAAAATACTTGCTTTTTTTTGTTAAATGTTGTTAGAAACATATATATATGTAATTATTAGGTCATATCGTAAACAGGAAACTGTTTTACTGACTTGAAGACAAGATTCTTGACCAATGAATGAGGGGGAGAGGCGGGCCTGTATGTTTTTAAACAAATAAATATATATACGCACACATACACACATCACAAACACTCTGCCACTTGACAGCATGAGTAACTGCTACCTAATTATTAGATATGGCATCTAATATTTTCAATACAGGCTGAAATAATTTTATGTTTGGGAATAAATAAATTATACATATATGTGTAAAAATGTAAACATAACCAAAACTTTAGATATCTGCATAACTATAGTCACACACGTGCGCTTAGGAGGCAGTCAACAAGCCCGGAGGTGAGCGATATACTATCAGATGGGGGCTTGAATTTGGGTACTGATATTTCTCTCTCTGTATCTACAGAACCATAGAAGAAAACTAATAACAATACTCACTCACCAACAACACTTCCAGTAACTGACAATGGCTCCCTTACCAGGCGCTATTTTTTTCCTTGATGACATCACTTCTGGCTCCTTTGGATGATGCCACTGCTGGTCCTGCATTGATGACATCACTTCTGGCCATTCCAGATGACATCACTTCCAGTTTCCACTAACATCGCTTCCTGCCAACTCATTTCCTGTAGCCATTTTGTTATATAAACGATCATTCCAGAGCTGTAGTCTATCAACTGTTTGGATTTTTCAACACGTTCTGACCAGAATACAACCAGATATTATATGAGGCAATTCCCCAACTATTTTTTGCTATTTTGAGTCCGTTATTTCATCACACTATTTAAAGCATAAAACAGAAAGATGTAATAATGATTTTGTTCGTAGCACACAATAGTGACCCTGCACCTTCCTGCTAGGTAGACACTTTCAGTTTTAACTGTCTTTTCCGTCTGCATTTGATACTGAACAGCACACACAGACTGGCCATAAAAATAATGAAATAAGCATTATTCACTTTCCACTTTTATCTCCTTTCCTTTTTCAGATCTCAATCATATGATTATACACCCAGAATGAAATGTTTGGCTGAAACCCAGGCACAGGGGATGCATAAACCAGTGTGTTTCTTCATGCTGGTCCCAAGCCCAGATAAATGGGGAGGTTTATGTCAGGAAGGGTATCCGGTGTAAAAGTTTGCCAGATCAATATGCAGACAGCAATACAGATTTCCATACTGGATCCAGATGATCCGCTGTGGCAATCCCTAATGGAAGCAACTAAAAGAAGAAGAAAGAAAGAACTGAAATGTTTGGCTGAAGTGATCATATAGTTAGCATTAGATTGTTTTTAGTTTGTATTTGAAAAAATTTTGCATCAGCCACAAATGATTAATTTAAAGAAAACAAACAGATTACTAAGAACTGTGAGACTACTATTTTTCATTAAACTATCTATCATCTGACCCATTCACAAAAGTAATGCCAAAAAGTGTCACAATTTATAACAAATAATATGTGTAGAACTAATAATGACATTTTCTGGGAAAGCAGTGGTCACATGGGCTATGTTTTACCTCTTGCAGTCTGTTACAACAACACATATCCATGAAGAACATGAAACTGGAAAGCACCTTATAATGTGAAAGTAATGAAAATAAGTCGTTTGACCTGAGTATGTACTTATTTTGAAAGGAATCAAAAAAATCAGGAAGGCTGATTTCCTAATGGAACCCCTACTTTTGGGCAGACAACCAAACCTGTTGACCAACACTGCAATTGTACTGTAGTTTATACAGTACCTGCCTGTGATGGCAGCAGATCTCTCCATTTCCATTATGGTTTTTGACATGATCTTCATTTCACCAGTAAGCTGGTGCTAAAATTCCTTAAATGATTCAATGCACTAAGTATGATAATCTGTACAAATGCAATAGTTAAAAAATGATTTACAACCAGAAACACATTCAAAATATAAATACCCCATGGTGTGGGACAATAAAAATTATGAGAGTGTCAGACCACAAGAAGAAAAAGAGTGCCATCCAATTATTTTTTTTAAGTCATTAACAGTGTAGCCTTTCCAAAAGTGGGGAAAATGGGAGTCCTTTATCAGAAACGTTTGAGGCTGGCAGACCATGTAACCTGAACATTTCTGAAATAAAAATATTTACTAGTTCATGAGCTGTGGGTGATTTATTTAAAGGAATGAAACAAGCAGCCTTTGAAAGCCAATCTTCTACCACAAGAATCGTTGTGTGTCCATGAGTGGGAGAGGATCAGTAATAAAATCTAATGAAATATGTCTCCAGGGTTTTTCAGGAATGGTTAATGGTCACAATAATCCCACAAGACAACTAGAAGCAGATTTTGCACATGAATATCTTTCATATGCCTTACCGTAATCTGAAATGTCTTGATTCATGGATTGCCACCAAAGTGTCTTTTGATTAAACCATAAACTTTAAAAATCACTGGATTTTTAGCAATATTAGAATCATTTCCAAATTGTAGCATTTTTTTCTCAAAAATATCAATACACATCAGGTTAAAGGGAGATTGCTGTAAGGTTTTTTTGCTTTTTTTTTTTTTTTTTACACAATAACTTAGTTCATTAATTGAAAAACTAAACTTTGCATAGGAATAATTAGGTTGGGCTCAATAGTAAATCCATTGCCTTGTAGGAGACAGTGACCTCCTAGCCTAATGAATTCAAAGCCTCTTTGTGGTTTTTAGATAAATGAAGTTGTTGTTTGGTCCCCTTCAACAAGTACCTCAGTATTTCAGAACTAACAAGAGAAAAAATTCTTGTCACCACCATCATAAGTTTGTTTTGCTGAACTTAGGTTTTTGGAAAAATAGGCATATGGAAGAAGCTTCTGGGCATCCGGAATGTACTGTGGAAGTACTGCCCCACCCTATTATAAAAAGAAGTAAAAACAAAGAACTTGATCAATGAATCCAAAGACTGTTTCTTTCAATGACTATTCATAAGAAAATAAGAACATACTAAGTTTGCCAAATGACAAGAGATCATTCAGTGCGTTACTTTTGTTTGGACAGCTAGTAGCAAAGTTGTCCCAATATGTCATCTTTTTAAGGTTGTCAAGGTCTACTTCAACTAGATGATTTAGTAGTTTATGACATCTCTGTATTATAAAAAAAAAAATCCTGTGGAATGAATGACTAGTAGACGATACGTGATCTTCACGTTAAGATCATGAAAGACAAATAAAAGAACCGCGAGACGAAAGAGAATGAGCAAAAAAAAACAAAAAAACAGTAGGGTAAAGGGAAGCAGCACACACAGATACAGGTGTCTCATTGCACATCATTCAATGCACAAAACGTAGATTTACACAATAATGGAACATACACTATGAGAATCTGTGGACCCGCAACAGTTAAAGCAACGACAAGTTTAATTTCAAAGAAAACACAATTCGGTCAGGTGTATATTTATGACGACGGAGAAACAATCAGAACGTGAGCAGCAGAGACACAAAGTAGAAAAAAGGACAGCGGCTCTAAAGGCTTTAAAAAGATCGAAGGGTAGTGATACAGCAGACAACCCCCCCCAACACCAAACCCTGCACGAGAGCAGCGTTATACGTCCTGCAAGAAAGAATTTAACCACGCCCAGGGCCGTAAAGAAAGTATTGTTTTTAGAATGTCACGTGAGACCAGGCAGTGAGCCATCATTTAAAACAAGTCCACAGACATCTAACCTAGCAGTTATTGGATTGCTTTTGGCCGACAAGCATCATGTGCTCCCAGCTCTTAAAACAACAACAATAGACAAGCAAAACGTGCAGCTCGCCAGCAGCAGGAAGACAGCAGATGATGCGACGGCATATCCTTCACGTACGTTCAGCCACCCCTCCCCTTTACAATGCCAGCAGCGTTATACGTCTGGTGAGGAAGAGATATAACCACACCCGGGGGCGAAAATAAAGGACAAGTATTGTTTTTAAAATGGTTTTTAAAGTAAACGTGAAAATAATGCATATGTAACAATTCCCAAGAAAATAAAAATCTCTTTAAATTGTATATTGCCTGCCTAAGGTAAAGTTATCCCTGATGGGGGATCCAAGGAATCGTGGGAAAGAGTAGTCCTTTCTTCAGATTAGTGCTATTTCAGATGTGGAATGGCAAAATAGGGGAGGCAGCTTGATGAATGAGGTCTCCAGGACTTAAAACAAATCCAAATCATATTATGTGATATCTAATGTGAAATTCTACTCCGTAGTTATAGAATTTTTATTTTTATACTGTATTGGGGATTTGTTCTGTTCTGTGTATTGTATTGTATTGACCCCTTCTTTTTGACACCCACTGCACACCCAACCTACCTGGAAAGGGGTCTCTCTTTGAACTTCCTTTCCCAAGGTTTCTTCCCTACAAGGGTTTTTTTTGGGAGTTTTTTCTGGTCTTCTTAGAGGGTCAAGGCTGGGGGTCTGTCAGGAGGCAGGGCCTGTTAAAGCCCATTGCGGCACTTCTTGTGTGATTTTGGGCTATACAAAAAATAAATTGTATTGTATTGTATATCCGGTAAATCAAACACAGGGGTGGGCGAGTGAAGCGAGCAGGGGGTGGAGCCCCCTAGTATTTTTAAGAGTTTATGTGTAATAAAGTCCTTCCTGGTTTTAATCTTAAATGCATTCAAATGCATTAACTCTTCATTTCCACCAGTGTCCTGGAGTATGTGATTTTAAACCCATGTCCTCTTCAGTTTGACGGTGAGCCCAATATTAGTGAGGATGTCTGGATTTGTCTGGAAAGCATTAGGGAAAGATGTCTAATTTTAGGAGTGTGTTATATACTGCCCAATGCAAACAATAGTTTATATGCCCATCTTTTTAGTAATATTACAAAGGAAAGTTTACAAGTGGATATCATAGTAATGGGTGATTTAACTACCCGAATATTAACTGGAATAACATTGCAAATAGCAGAGCACAAGATTTTTTAGAAATATTCAATGACTGTTTTTTAACACAGTATAGCAAAGCACCAACACAGGGTGTAGCCTGTCTGGATTTAGTATTTTGTAATAATCAGGATAGAATTGAGGGTATTGAGGTTGTTGAACCACTAGGGTCAAGTGATCATAATATAATACAGTTCTTAGTGTTTTGGAAGAGTGCAGATGAAAAGACTAAAACTGTTAAATTTACCTTTGGAAGGGCAAATTTTTAACAGATATGGCAAAGTCTAAGGAGGATAGACTGGGATAAGCTTTTAAGCGCGGAGACAGTAGAAGAGCAGTGGAACAGGTTTAAAAACAGTTTACATATAATGCAGGGCCGGTACATATGTAAATTTGGAATTAGTAGGAAATTAAAAAAACAAACTCAATAGTGTGTTAATAAATACGGAAGCCGAACTTTTGTAAAGGAAAAAAACAGCTGTACAAGAAATGTAAGACTAATAATGTGAATCATAGAGAATATGAGGGGCGACAATTATGAAAAATGTTAGAGAAGCTACAAGGCAGTTACAGAGGAATCTAGCATATAAGACAAATGATGACCCGAAGAGATTCTTTCAGTATTTTAGTAGTAAAAGAACAGTTAAGGAGGAGGTCAAGTGCATCAGAAATAGTAAAGGGGAACTAAAAATATAGACAGTGAAATAGTAAGTGCTTTAAACTCACATTTTTCTGAGATCTTCACATGTGAAGAAGTGGATCCCACTGGTAAAAGGGACTACTAAGGAGGTTCTGAGTGATTTGGAAATTGTAGAGAGAGAAGTACTGCTCACATTAAACAGGCTGAAATCAAACAAATCACCAGGACCAGATAATATTTACCCTGAAGTTCTTTAGCGAATATTTTTAGGAAGGCTCTGCACACTAGGGAAATTCCATAGGACTAGAAAATGGCAAATATAATCCCATTATATAAAAATTGGTGACTGGGCAGATTCAAGCAATTATAGGCCAGTAAGCTTAATGTGCATCACATGTACTTAATGGAATGAATTATTAAGGATAAAATTGAGCAACACATGCCATGAACAGGTGTTTCACTAAACAGTCAGCATGGGTTAAATAGAGGGAGGTTGTGTTTTACCAACATGCTGGAATTCTATGAGGAAGCAACAAAAGGATACGAACAAAGTGGAGCATGTGATGGTATATATCTTGACTTTCAGAAAGCATTTGATAAGATGCCACATGAGAGGCTGGGCATCAAACTAAAAGAAGTGGGAGCTCAGACACCAAAAGTAGAAGGTTATGGTGCAAGGAACGCTATCGGAATTGGCTGATGTTAAGAGTTGTGTCCAGCAGGGGTCAGTACTAGGGCCACTGCTATTTTAAATATATATAAATGATTTAGATTGGTTTATAAATAAGTAGCTGGGTACATTTGCAGATAATACCAAAATAGGTGGATTTGCAGATAATCTAGAATTCATTAAGGCATTACAGAGGCACTTGGACAGCATACAGGCTTGGGCAGATTTGTGGCAGATGAAACTTGATATACATAAATGTAAAATACTGCATGTAGGAAGTAAAAATGTTAGATTTGAATGCACAATAGGAGGTCTTAAAAATATAAAGTAAACCTTTTGAGAAGGATTCAGGAGTTGTGGTTTACTCAACACTATCAACTGCCAAACAGTATTCAGAAGCTATTAACCCCTTTAGTGTTAGACCCAAGCTTCACTCAGGCTGTAAAAACAGTGCCAAAAATGTTAGTTCCCAAGCGTCACTTGGGCAACGGTATGGACCTGTCTTGCATAAGCATTCGACCCAAGGATTACTTGGGCTATAAAAATGGCAACAGCATTAATGCCGAGTGTTGGTCAAGAAACAATAGCAGCGTGTCTTACGTAAATCACAGGCCCGAGTATTAGGCAATGGTGCAGACATGTCTTCTCTTAATCTCATAATGGCATCTTGTAAGAAACCTTTTTCAGCAGCTCAGGTGTTGCACACTCTTCACAATGATATGAGCAGTGATGACAACGTGAATCTGTCTTCAGGAGGTGAAATTGACGTGGACAATGAAATTGAAAGTGATTCTGATGAATCCGAAAGTGGCACTCGTGTCAATCACACATGTGCAGTGTGCTGTTTAAAAGTTGATCAGTCTGGAATGAAAATCTGGAGGGAATCACACTACTATTGTGCCGACTGCGGACAAACTATTAGATTGTGTATCTCATCGTGCTTCAAGACATACCACACAAATGACATATTTTGACAGTACATACGGTATTAGCATCATCATCATTATTATTGTTATTCATTCTAATTATTATTTTTATAATTATTGCACTTTCTACACATCTGATTTCATACGTTCAGTGTTTTGAGTGTTTTAAAGTAGAAATATCAGATTTAATACATATGTTTAAAAAAAATTTACAAACTTTTTGCATTTTTTTAATCTTTTATTAAATTTATTAAAAGCATATAACATTCCATACAATCAAGTCAAACTTAACAAAACTAAATTCAAATCAACTCCCACACGTGACAAAGAGAAGGCCAACAGCCAGAGCAAAACTGTTGAGAGTAGTAAAGTAGAGAGAGGAGTCTTTTCCCCTAATATAAATGCTTATTCTAAAATATTACTGATTAGGTCCTGCAGGTTTTAAAAATGTTTTGAATAGATCCTCTAAATAAGAATTTGATTTTTTATAATTTCAAATAGTATAGAACATCAGTTACCCATTGACTTAAAAGAGGTGGGTTAGGATTCTTCCATTTGAGCAAGATAAGTCTACATGCTAATAGTGAAGTTTTTGGCAGTTACAGTTTGTTGTCCTTCTCCACTTTAAGCCCATCTGGGAGTCCAGCAAACACAGCTTTTAATGGATTAGGAGTTATTGTGACACCAAGGCTGTCTGATAGGCATTTAAAAAATTTTGGCCAGAAAGATGTTAATTTGGTACATGCCCAAAACATGTGGGCTAGTGAAGCTAGAGCTTGATTGCAATGTTCACAGGTTGGATCTTGCCCTTGAAACATTTTGGACAATTTTAAGCAGATAGATGTGCTTGATAAGAGATTTTAAGGTGAATAATTGAATGCTTTGCACGTATGGAGTTAGAGTGAATTCTGTGTGTGGCTGCCTTCCACTCCATTTCTGAAATGTTGAGTAAGAGATCCTTTTCCCACTGTACTCTGGGATCTTTAAAAGGAAGAGATTTAAAAATGTTTTTATATATTATAGAAATGCTGTCTGAGTCCCCAAGACTGATCAATATCTCTACTGGAATAGAAATAGGTGGGAGGTGAGGAAAATTGGGCAGATTTTGTTCAGCAAAGTTTCTAATTTGGAGATGGTGGAAAAATTGTGTTGACGGTGAGACTAAATTTGGAGTGTAATTGTGCATAGGATGCAAAAACATTATTTATGTACACATCTCTAAATGATTGAATCGCGTACGTTTACCAAACATTAAAAACTGTGTAAGTTTGAGATGGTAGATGTGCCACAGATAAAATATTCCCTAACTTGAAGAGCTTCATTGGTTCCATATTCTGAGTGAATGAAGGAAAATTTGTTTGTTAATATATTGACGATATCTTTTATTTACTGGTGTACAAAGCAAGGAATATAAAGAAACTGTAGGATTTCATTTCTATTGCAGACCAAACTAGTGTGTGTTCATCTAATGTGTCAGTGTCCAGGTTTTTATAGCTTGTATGTTTATCGTCCAGTAAAAAAAATTGAAAACTGGGTAGAGCTATTCCGCCTTCTGATTTAGGCCGTTGTAGTGTCGCCTTTTGAATACGTGCGTTTTTCGGATTCCAAATTAATGAGGTTATGAATGAATCTAATTTCTTTAAAAAAAGATTTGTTAATGTATATGGGGGTGTTTTGAAATAGCAGCAGAAGCTTAGGGAGGATATTCATCTTTACAATATTAATTCTCCCTTCTAAAGTAAGATGGAGGGTAGACCATCTATGCAGGTCTTGATTAATTTTGTCCATGCAAACAGCAAAATTTTGTTGAAAAACAGCTTTGTATTTACTTGTGATGTTGACCCCTAGGTATTTAAACTAATTTGCAATGATAAAGGAAAGGTGTCCAATCTAATGTTGCTTGCTAGAGAATTCACTGGAAAAAGCACACTTTTGTTGAAATTAATTTTGAGTCCAGATCTCTTTTGAAATTCGGCTAGTACATTTAGGGCTGTAGGCACAGAATTTTGTGGGTCTGATATATACAGTACCATATCATTTACATATAATAATGTTTTCTGTTAAGTCCTTCTCTGAAAATCCCCTTTATTTCTGATGTATTTCGAAAGTGAACAGCCAGTGGCTTAATGGCAATTGCAAATAGCAGTGGTGACAAGGGGCATCCTTGTCTAGTACAACATTCTAATTTGAAGTTGTCTGAAATAATGTGTTAATACAAACTGAAGTTTCTGGACTGGTATACAGTAGTTTGATCTATTCACATATATTCACGCCAAACCCAAATTTATGCAAAGTGGTGGAAAGGTAATTCCATTCAACCATATCAAATTCTTTTTCTTCTTACAATTGCAGGGATGAAAAAGACAGATCAGAAATAGCTTGTTTTTCTCTCCTCCCACCAAATGCTCTTTAATGCTGTAAATTGCGGTGTATTTAGCAGCTGGGGAAGATGAAAAATAAGGCAAAATGCGAATATGGTTATTTTCAAATATAATTTCTTGTTTCAGTCTGAGAAGTGACATCAGATTAGTCTTTGATTATAATTCATTTAAGCTTTCAATGAAGCTTCTAGGTTTTGAGGCATTTGATCCACGTATGTGATAAGCTGCTGATATCCTAGTGTCTGATTTGCAGTCCTCTCCAGTTATTTGAGAGAATAATTCAGCTATGAATTTCACTGAGTTTGAGCTTTTGTGGTTTTCAGGGAGACCTTCAGTTCTAATATTATTTCATCTATATCCGTCTTCCAGCACAGCTAGTGTGTCTCCAAGCACTTTGCATTCAGATTTAGTAGCCATTGCTTTTATGTCAGCAGCAGAAGTGATTTTTCAACTATTTCAATACACGTCGTGAATGCTTGCTTAACGTAAGTTGAGCATCAAGTGCTCTGAATTTATTTTCAGACTTGCTCGTATTTGCCTGTTTTTTTCCTCTATTTTTTCTAGCATAGCTTTAAAGGTTGCCTCAAAACGATTACTTAAACGTTTCTCCAAGTCTTTAATATACTGAAACAACCTCTTATTTGTCATGTTTTTGTCATTTGTATCTTTCCTTATATCCTTTGTGATCTTCTTTATATTGCCTTTTATCTCATTTATGTCCTTCCCGAATATGGTATTTATTGCGGCGATCATTACCTTTGGCTCTGACTGTTCGTTTCGGTCTTCTAATTGCTCTGCGGGTGGAGTAGCAAGCCCAGTCGGAGTTGATGCTGCTGGCTTATGATGGGTAGCTGGCAGGGTAGAAGGTAAGGCCTTATTCAGTTCCAATGAACCTTCTGGAATAGACGAGGTCTCCTGGCCCGACTTATTTGCATTTTTGCATTTTTGCTTCCACTTTAGGTTTTCTGCCAGTTATGTTTATATGTACTTTCATATGCTGTCATATGGGTTGAGAAATTACAGAATACCACAGGTCTTTTAAAAAAAAAAAAAAAAAATTAACACTGCTGCTAACGGAGTCCGTCTCAGACGTACATCTCTTGAAACGGACGAGACTACTGTGCTACTTGAGAAAAAATGTAACACTGACTAGGTTAAGAAGGCTAACAAAATGTTAGGCTATATAATGCCCTTATATGTAGAGTACAAGTCCAAGAAGGTTATGTTTAAGCTTTATAATGCACTAATGAAGTCTCATCTGCAGAACTGTGTACAGTTTACCCTCCATGTTACAAAAGGACATAGCTGTGCTAGAAAAGTCCAGAGAAGAGTGAGTAGGATGATTCCAGGACTACAGGGAATGAATTATGAGAAAAGATTAAAAGAGCTATACCTTTTCAGCTTCAGCAAAGAAGATTAAGAGAAGTTGTGATTGAAATGTTCAAAATTATGAAGGGAATTAGTACAGTGGATTGAGACTGTGACTTTAAAATGAGTTCATCAAGAACATGTTGGAGTTGGGACACAGTTGGAAATTTGTTAAGGATAAATTTCGCTCTAACGTTATGAAATGTTTCTTTACACAAAGAACCATAGATACATGGAATTAGCTACCAAGTGGTAAACAGTAAGACTTTAGGGACTTTCAAAAATAGAGTTGATGTTATTTTAGAATTAAGTGGGTATGATTGGTGATATTTGTTGGGCTGAATGGCTTGTTCTTGTCTAGATTGTCCTAATGATTCAATGAAAGAATACTTTAGGATCATGGTTTGCATGATCCAGGTTAAGTCCTCACACAGCTTTTTCTATTTAAGTAAGAAGAGGTTTAATTCCTCTTAGTTTGTCAAAGCAGTGCATGCTTTATGGCCCAGGGATGCACTTGGCCGCTGTCCTCTGCACAACTTCCAGTGATGGTGTATATTTTTTCAATAGCATTGTAACCAAACTTGCACATGCTATTCCAGATGTGGTCTTAATTGAGCATTATACAGTCTAAGCATAACATTCCTTGATTTATATTGAAACATTTTTGAAACACAATCTAAGAGTTTATTGCCCTTTTTCGTTGCTTTTGCACATTGTCAAGATGATGAGAATGTTGCATTGACATAAACCCTTTTATGTTTTTTAGAGGTTGCTTTCTGTAAGACGTCATTATCAATCTTCATCTTATAACTAGTCTTTCCTTTGTATATGTCCAGGACTCTGCATTTTTCAATATAAAACTGAATATGAACATTTTATTAAGTTTCTTTTTGAAGATTTGTATATGAGGTGAAAATAATACTGGAATTCTTATACCATCAGAGACAGTTTGCAAATGCTACAAAGCACTTAACCTCCTTGGCATTAATCCCAAGACTCTGGCTCAAAATTCTATGCAATTACAGTTAAACCCGAGTCAGACTTGGAGTGGCATGTAATGATATGCTTTATAGTGTTAAGATAAGATAACTCTTGGTACATTATTCTGCTACCATCTAGTGGATGAAATAACATCATACTGTAAAAAAATAATGTTTCTGTGCTATCTGCCACTTTATGGTATTTCTAAAGCAGGGTTCTCCAACACATCGCTTGCGTGCTACCGGTAGCTTGCAACCCTTTCCTAAGTAGCTCGCCAAAGGGTTAATGAATCCTACATAAATTTGAAAACTTGGTTAGTCAAATTAGGGGTGGGCAATCTTTACAAAAAATCATATCACGATCCTTTTAACACAAAATCCCGATTTACAATCTGAATTTTAATCTGTCTTTTCAATGTGGCATACACTTAAGAGAATATCAGGACTCAAACTCATCAAGACTTAAGTTACACTTTATTTTAAATCTCAAACAAAATTGAATTCAATTGTTCACGAGATACAAGTTTAATGAGAAGACACGAGGTATAAACGAGATTTGGATCACTTTGTAACGGAGTTAAAATTGCTATAGCGAGAAACTTTTAAGTGCCGGGTCTTAGCTAACATTAAATAAAGCCATGGACATCACACAAGAGAGCGGCTTACGTGAACTGACTGTGAACGCAGTACGTAGAGAACAAGGAAGAGCTCCAAAGAGCGCTGAACAAAAAACGCATTACACAATTGAGAAGGCAGCAAAAGAATATGAAGCGAGTGACGCATACAATCATATTCATAAGCGCAGCTACTGCGGAAACAAAGCACGGTGTAAACCGTAAGTTTAAATTAAGTTCATAGACACGCTGCCGCTGGCGTTTGTCATGCCTAAGACGAATACGATATTCGCGAGATACAAGTTTAATGAGAGGATGCAGGGTATAAACGAGACTTAACGAGAGTTAAAATTGCTGGTGAAGGACTGTGCTTATGCAAACGAAAATGAGATGGTCAGGGATAGAATAGTGTTTGGCGCAAACCCAGCAAAAGTGCGAGAGAAACGTTTAAGTGCTGGGTCTGAGCTAACATTATATAATTGCTGGTGAAGGACTGTGCTTATGCAAACGAATAGAAAGCAAATGTTATGTTATTTTTAAAATGTTTCTTTTTCTTTTTCATAACTTCTTTAACACACTTCTTCTCCACTGCGAAGCGCGGGTATTTTGCTAGTATATTAATAAACCTTCAAAATAATGTGCAGTTAAAGACTTCAACAGCATCCTCTGCATTTCTGGAGCTTAGAAGAGCCAGATAACTATAAGTATCTTCATCAAGCAGCTCTAAAAATGTCTGCTTTGTTTGGGTCTATATACCTCTGTGAGTCTGACTTTTGTGACGTGAATCTCATGAAATCAAAGTTCCTAACAAGACTGACAGATGAACATTTAAATGACTCAATAAGAGTGACCCTAAGTGGCTACACTCCACCATACACCTGCCCCTCTTAGTTGGTCATCTGACTAACTAAAAAACACATCACACATGCAACTGGACCTGTAAATAAAGTGAAACAGTGACATACTGTATAACAAAATGACAAATTAATAAGTAATATCTGTGTATTTGTAATTGCATTGTTATGTTTTGACAGCATTCATGTTTTAATTCAATACTAGGCTGACCCGCCTTTTAAGGCGACCGACTTTTAAGTTGACCACTTCTTAAGGCAATTCAATATGTAGATCAACTTGATATTTTATACAAACTCATTAATTTGGTTATATTGCATTTGAGCGGTATTACTTTAATACTCGTAGTTTCTGTTATTTTTATGATGAAATTTAAACTTTTTTTCTATATTGAGGTCGCCCTTTTGAACCCCCCGATATTTACTACACGGTGAGGCATTTGTATTCCATCAACATTAATTATTTCCAGAGACATAATTTTGTCTATTTTTCCAGCGCATCGCGCACAAAAGCAAGAGAACGATGGGAGCACCAGAACTCTGCTCACATCATGTCGCTTCGTACCGCAAGCTGCAAGTAGTAAGTCTGTGATAAGCGGAATACCGCTACGCTTTCCACTTATGGGATGGAAGGACAATCCCGACCGCTTTTATATAGTAAGAAAGAAGATATCGCACAGTCTGGAGTAGAAAATCATCTTTTACCTGGAAAAACGAAACTACAAATCCCATCGTGCATTGCAAAATGGACGGGGCGTGTGTGAAACTCCGCGCCTGCATAGCACTCACGGGACAGAAGGACAATCCCGACCGCTTTTATATAGAAGGATTGTGACACTAGAAAATGCATACAGACATGGAAAATGCACTTGCAGGTGAACGAAATATTTTTGTGATGTTTTAATGCAAAATGTGAGTTGTGGACATCAACATTTCGTAAATGTTCAGGCAAAACAAGCTTAATCAGTTTGTTTGGGTTGAAATAAGATATGAGAATAAATGTTAGGAAACATGAGAAGCTGTCGACCATTTTCATTTTGTAAAAGTAGCTCTCTGGGGAAAAAGGGTTGGAGACTCCTGCTCTAAAGTAACTCATCAATATTCATGAGTAGGGCGGAGTCTCCAATGAAACGCACAATAGCCAATGAAAAGCCACAAAAGCATTTTTAGAACAAATTGAAACTGAACCATTGCTCAAATCAAGCAATAGTGATAACAATGTGAATTGGTCATCCGACATCAACATGGATAAAGAAACTAATGTGGCACTGTGCAAATAAGCCACCATGATATGCCCTGAGAATTCAGTCCTGCGAAGCTTCAATGTGGTGCAACAGTAGTTTTGTGACAAAAAGGTAAAATATTTACAAACAAGTTGAAGGACAAGCAAGATGTTAGTCCTCTAAGCACTGTTCGCAATAAGCCAAATGTCAATGTTCATATGAGGGAAAATGTGGAAATTACTAAATTACTAAGCCTTGCTCTGTGGTATCCTGCAATAACACAAAAGCACATCAGTAGTGCAGGTCTGGCACTGACATTCTACGCTCTCGTGTGCAAGTAACAGAAAAAAAAAAAAAGAAATAGGCATAAAGAAATATGCTTCTGCTGTCCTGATTGCACCATTAGGCTTTATGTTCATGACTCAAAAACACAAAAAGGACATATATTAAACCTGCATTATTTCAACAGTGGACGCTACACATACCTTTTCCACTGTATTTACATTGACGTTTTTGGTATTTACATGCTTCTGTTAAATTTAATAGCATTTTTCCGTGTTGAAAAATATTCAGTCTTTTTGTCTTTTATCCTGGGGTCAATATAATGTTAAGGAGGTTAGGTTGTTTAACTGACCTTGGAACAGACTGTTCTTTAATTGTTTTTACTGTAAGAAAAATAACCATAAGCCCATATGAAAAATGTATTAAGATTAAACAGAACTGTAGAACAATGAAATTCATATTTTGTACATTTTGCAAATAACCTGTTTTGCCACAAAGTAGAAAGAAGTCTGTAGCTTGTGAAATATGAGAAACAAGTTTGGTGAATTAATAAGCCTTGACACAACAAAAAAGGTTTGGGGCAGCCTCCCGTATACTATGAAGTTGGTTGCAGATGCAAAACTTGAGGAAATAGTCTTTACAGACAAGAGTCCAATACAGACTGAAACAATAGTACAGGCAAAATGGTTTTAAAGTCGGAGGGAGGAAATGATGTCAATCAGGAGGAACCGGCAGGGACGTCTTCTGGGGTGGAACCAGAAGTGATGCCATGAGAACCAGGTGGAATTTCACACATTTGGTTTGCGGGAAGATAAGAGAGAGGATTAGTGCACTCTAGCCCTCTCCCTCTCCATGGTCTAATCGGGAATCACCTTCTTTTGAGCCCTTTACCTACCTCCCATGCGCAAGTGTGTGACACAAGATGCCGGGGAGAGAATGTTGTCAGTATAAACTGGCACATATTGTTCCAGAACATTTAAAAAAATGTGACTGATGAATTATTGAAAAACTATTTTTGCCATCACATAGTGCATGACTAAATATTGGTAATGTCATGATTCTGTGTCAAACAATGTTTTCCACTCATCCTCATATTTAGATTAAATTATATGCATTTCATAAATGTAATTTTGCTTGAGTTATTGATTTAATTAGATGGTGATACAATTAATGTAATCAAAAAAAGAAAATAATCAATTTTTCTTCTTAATAAAGATGAAACCAGCACCAATTATCCCATTAAATGGTTTAATAAAACTGCTAGCCAAATTTACCTGGGTGCATGTCTCGCCATAATTATTGGTGCTTGAAAATATCAATAGCACAATATGAGGTTGCAAGTCTAAAAATTTTTCTTCTTGTAAGAAATATAAATAAAAGCATTGAAAAATTGGTATTTTTCTTATTCAGGGGTTTCTCCTGCAAGAAAAAAAATTCTTCCCTTTCCCAGTCAAGAAAATAGTCATATGGTTATGAGATCTTAACCAAGATATCCAAATTTCATTTGGGTAAGGAAACATTAATGACCAGAAAACAGACATTTTATCTATGATAAATTCCATGAATTGAAGGAATTAAGGGAATAGTTGGTGGACGTATTGTTACTGGACTTGTGAAGGGCCTATCATTTTCTAAATCTTTTTTGGAGAGCTGGCATGAACTGTGGATTAATGGTGATATTGAATAAAACAGAAACTTATAAAATTCCCTGCTTACCCAAATCAATAGTTGCTTCAGTTATTATTGATCTTCCAGAATAATAAGTACTATTTATACCATTGAACTGTTGGGAAGAAACATAGCTGATTACCCTAACACTTGTTAGTTTACTTGTTTCCCTGTACATTAGAATAATGAATACACAGATGTCTAGAAACTTCACATAAAACATAATTCCTCTCGCAGATATTTCCTTCTTTCCTCCAGACTAACAGTTAATTTTCCTGACTTCATGGCACCCTCCAATTTTTCAGGACGTGTTAAACATATATTATTAAAGCCTTATTTTTTTCTGTTTTCCTTTCCAATTAGTTTCTAATCAACCAGGCTAGTTATATTCTCCAACATTTCTGAATCACCATGACTCACCATTTCTTCTCTTTAAGCATCAGACAGATGACTACAGAAAACAACATTTATTTGTATAGCACATTTTCATACAAATGATGTAGCTCAAAGTGCTTTACAAGATGAAGAACGAACAAAAAAGAAAAAATATATTAAAATTAGGCAATACTAATTAACAAAGAGTAAAATAAAGTCTGATGGCCAGGGAAGACAGAAAAAACAAAAAAAATCCCATAGGGCTAGAGAAAGAAATAAAATCTGCAGGAGTTCTAAGGCCATGGGACTACCCAGCTCCCATTAGGCATTCTACCTAACATAAGTGATATCAATCAGTCCTTCAAATGGAAGAATTTGATGATAACGGTGACCTCTCGCCTTCAATCCATCCATGTAGAGACTGCACGGTTCTTTGATCAGGTGGTGGTGGCGCAGATCGCCATCACAGAAAACCAGAAGGAAAACAGCAGATAAAGTATGGGTTAGTATGGATTTTGCAGACATGAAAAAAGAAAGATAATTAAATGCATAAACAGAATATCAGAATTACACTAAAAGGAAGCTATGAGAAAGCCATGCTAAAGTAATGAGTTTTTAGCAGCTTTTTAAAATGCTCCACCGTATTAGCCTGGCGAATTTCTATTGGTAAGCTATTCCAGATTTTAGGTGCATAACAGCAGAAGGCTGCCTCACCAATTCTTTTAAGGTTAGCTCTTGGAATTATAAGCAGACACTCATTTGAAGATCTAAGGTTATCATTTGGAGTGAAAGGCATTCTGAAATAATAGGATGAAGCAAGATTATTTAAGGCTTTGTAAACCATAAGCAGTATTTTAATGTCAATTCTAAATGACACGGGTAACCCATGTAGTAACATCAAAACTGGAGAGATGTGCTTGGATTTTCTTTTCCTAGTTAAGATTCTGACAGCTGCATTATGCACTAGTTGCAGTTGATTGATGTCTTTTTGGGTAGTCCTGAAAGGAGAGCGTTGCTGTAATCTCGTTGACTAAAAACAAAAGTGTGAACTAATTTTTTCAGCATCTTGCAAAGTTATAAGGAGTTTAATTTTTGCTAGATTTCTTAAGTGAAAAAATGCTGTGCTAGTAATCTGATTAATATGTGATTTAAAGATTGAAAGAGTCAATAATTACTCATAAATTCTTTGCCTCTGTCTTAACTTTCAAGCCTAATGGATCAAGTTTATGTTCCAATACCCTCATTATAACAATTTTTGCCAATCACTAAGATTTCCGATTTCTCCTTATTTAGTTTGAGAAAATTACTGCTCATCCAAAAACACAAGTAAGATATTGTGTCAGTGAGACAAGAGAGTTGGGTCATCAGGCGCTATTGATAAATACAGTTGTGTGTTGTCAGCATTGCTGTGGTAGCTCACCTTGTGTCTTGAGATAGACAAGAGAGATAAGTGCCACATTGTTCCAGCCAGCATCAGCAGCGAGTGTTTTTAATTGTAAATTATACTCGCCTATTGTCTAATTGTATTGCTTCAGATTTAATTTTCTATGTGACTGGGCACTGTTATTCTTCCTAGGACACAGTGTCACGAAAAATGTAGCAAAGACAGCAAGTGCAATTTTTATTGGTACAGTGGTAATTTGAATCAATAGTGTACTTGAGGCCAGCTATCTATTTTTCTAGCTTTCTATCAGACAGTTGTGGCGAGCACCCTCTTCTACCCAGTGGTGTGCTGGGGAGGCAGCATAAAGAAGAGGGAAGCCTCACGCCTGGACAAACTGGTGAGGAAGGCAGGCTCTATTGTAGACATGGAGCTGGACAGTTTGACATCCGTGGCAGAGCGACGGGCGCTGAGCAGGCTACTGTCAATAATGGAAAATCCACTGCATCCACTGAACAGGATCATCTCCAGACAGAGGAGCAGCTTCAGTGACAGACTGCTGTCACTGTCCTGCTCCACTGACAGACTGAGGAGATCGTTCCTCCCCCACACTACGCGACTCTTCAATTCCATCCGGGGGTAAACATTAATATTATACAAAATTATTGTCTGTCTGTTATACCTTCATTGTTATCACGCTTTAATTGAATATTGTTTTTTATTGGTATGCTGCTGCTGGAGTATGTGAATTTTCCATTGGGATTAATTAAGTATCTATCTATCTATCTATCTATCTATCTATCTATCTATCTATCTATCTATCTATC
>JANRMT010062840.1:673979-699590 GCA_026402145.1 Polypterus bichir lapradei | reverse complement strand
ATCTATCTATCTATCTATCTATCTATCTATCTATCTATCTATCTATCATTGGTTACACCAGGTGTTAGTAGCTCAATACCTACACTACCATATACAATTTCTGAGTCCATGGAGAAAAGGGAGAAAAAATGGGAAAGAAAGAAAGGAAGGCCTATGTACAGAAAACCCATTTGAGAATCTGAGTTAGGGAGGAAAGGTGGAAGTCTCCAGTATGGAGCAAATGTAGAATGCCATTCTGAGGAGATGGATCAAGTCCTGTTGACCATTAGAAGGAGTAGGGGGAGATCAAGGGTTCTACCGTCACTCTAGATGGTGACAGACGCAGGAGTGAGTCGAGCAGGCTCTAAGAAGCTCTCAGTGGATGTCTACGGATGTGGCTGGAAAGGAGCGAAGGAGACTGGTGTCCTTGGTGTCTCAAGTCTGCTGATTTACTATTGAGGGCTACTACTCTGATGATGTCAAGACATCTGTACCAAACTTACAGCACTTTAATGTGATTAAAATTAAATGTATGCCTATAACTTTTGTTCAGTTAGTGTCCCTTGATTGTAAGCTATGCACTCTCTTCATCTCTCCCTCCATGCACATGTCCAATGTTATTGACAGCAGCAGGTTGCTTCTTTCCTTGCACCCAGTGCTGCTGTGATGATCTCTACCTTCCCAGAGACTCTAAACCATGTGGATTAAATTAACCGTTCAGCACATACAGAATTAAATGTATACCTATGACTTTTGTTAACTTCTTGTCACTTGATTGCAAACGTTCACATCTTTAATGTACCCCTCACCAGCCGTCACAGGGCATGCAGAGCAGGTGGCTACATGATGATACCGACCACACAAGGCAATATCTTTTGCATAATCATGCAATACTTTTGCAAAATAATGGCATCATTTTTTTTTTAAGTGACAGAAATAAGCTTCCGTATTTTCATGTCCTTAGTAGTTACAAAAGATAACAGCTCATAAAGTGTCAGTTAATGTCCCTTGCTACATTGCTTGTTTTTCCTTAATTTTTCCTTTTCTCACTTCTCTGATTACGTTATCTCGTAGTTTAAGATTAATAATTTAAAATATCTACCGCTGCTACTTTGGGAGTTTAATTCTTCCCAATCAAACTTAAGATAACTTTCTACGTCTTGTTGATCACCACTTTAATTGTTCACATAAACAATGCTATAACATTAAACAAATCTGATGTAAGAAAGGTTGAAATGTAAATTATCAGTAACTAGCCATAGTACCTGTCAAAGACAGGTTATAGAGTAATTTAAAAATATTTGCTATCTGTTGCCCTATGTGTACTTTCAGCATCTTTTTTCTGTATTTGCATGTATGTGAACTTTTCTTCAACAGCTCTCCCTTTCTCAAGCTTGTTCCCATAAAGCCTGCTTCTTAGACTCTCATTATTTTTGAGGTGCCTTTCTCTCCTCCTGTCTAGCTTTATACTTGCCATCTTTGAAACTGAGTGCTTTATATGCCTTTGCTCCTCTGCAGACTTCCACTTCATCTTTCATCATGTCACCAAAGCCAAACTGAACAATCACACCAAAGCCAAATTCACCAATCAGATTGCTCTGAAGGACTGGACACATGCCTTAGTGTTTTGTTATATAGTAGATATCGACAACAAAAGAAAACGTACATTGGCAAAAGCAATTAACGAAGCAACACCCCGTTCACCGCCTATATTTTATAGTCTCAAGACAAGCAAGATTTATAATTCAGGTAATTTCAAATCTGTTCCATCTATGGATCCCAAAGGACACACATGTTACAGCCCAACAGCTTAAACTTAACATCGGGTATGCTACAGTTGATGGTTCCAAGTATTCCCTCCAAATAAAAGTAATGTTTCAAAGGAAAAACATCTGATAGCAGTGAAAATACTGCATACCTCTAATGGCTTTAACCCTAAAGTTTTCTTAATCCTCCTTTATCCAATTTAAAGAAGCCCTCTAAATTGTCCATACTTCCTGTTTTATACATTTTTTTCCTGTACAGGTACTGTTATGGAGGCCTACTAGAGACAAGATAGTAGTGAATTATTTTATTTTATTTTTTTTTACTGTTTCACATTCTAGTATTTAAAAGCAATATAAAAGGAAAACAGATATCAACATACAGAAAGCATTATTTCTTACCAGCGTATGATTCCTAAATACATAAATGTAGCTATGTTACAAACTGGCAACCTCAAATAATCTATATTCTTTATCACTTATGAAGAACCTTTAGGAACATGTTTATTGTTTGTGTATGTTGCTTTGTCTTTTTAGGTATATTTTAGTTTCTTGAAATACAGTTGTGTCTTTTATAATAATGTCTCTTTGTTTTTACTTCTATGTAAATGCAAGCAGGGTGAAGGGTCAAAAATTTGCCATCAAGTTAAGTTGTGTATCTGATTCTACGATGTTCAAAATGTTGAGAAAAGTTGATTTTAGCATGGTGTCTGTATGTGCGTGTGAATCTAAGGAAGATCAAAATTTGTTTTTGTGTCCAAAAGTTACAATTTTTGTAGGACATTTATGCATTGTGTAGAGCTCCTGGAAGACAACATCCCAGCAAGGGAACATTTTAGAACAAGTGGTTTCCAAGATATCCACTAAACACCGAGACCCATTAACAACAATATTTCAAGAATAAATGGACATATCTTTTTCAAACAAGTTGCACAGTGTTTGCCTTCTTTCAAGCTGCAGGTCGATTGATTTTGGTCCACTATGGTCCCGTACTTATCCCTGTATCCTTCAAAAACAGTTTGACCTATGTCTAACTGCTGTACGAATCGTTTAATTTAATTTGGATTTTCAGACTCTGCTCTATGTATTCATGGGCAGGCCTATTGATTTGCAAATTTTTTGCATTAGTAGTTTTTAAGATACATAATTTACTTAAATTTATATGTATGGAAACACAGAGGCACACACAAGTGTGTGCACACAAATACACTCAAAGCAATTTATAAGTGAAGATAACTGATAGCTAATCTGCCCATCCAGAGGACATGCTGGGTGATAAAGAGAAAGAAATGAACTCATACAAACACACACACAGAGATTTGTAAAAATGAATACACATAAACCCACACAGCACATCTGTAAAGGCTGATGTGTACAGAGGCATTACACCAACTGTGCACAAGTCTGTCTATATATGCAGCTTGTTAACTTCATTTGACTCCATTTTTTCAGTTTCAGATTAAACATTATTAAAATGTTTGGTTTAAAATTATTGAAGTTTTTTATTTGATTGAATTTCAAGTTATTTTTACTCTACATTTATTTGTGTGCATAATGAATATTATACAAGTTAATATTCTTGATATTATCTTATTGTATAGTACAGTATAATCCTTAAACCCAACATTTTGAATTTGGCCTTCTCACAACTACATTTTAGTTCTACCCTTAATAAACTATATATACACAGAAATATCACACTTTTTAATGAATCTGCAACCATTATTAATCTTTGCGTTTCTCTGGTTTCTTTTCTGGTTCTTCTGTGGTGATGTTCTCCATCGGCATCACCTGATCAAAGTCCTGTGCAGCCGCCTGTGATGTCTGAATGAAAGCGAATACCCCAGCTTGCAACAAGACCCACTGCGTCGAACATGAAGCTTTAAAAAAATAACAATAAAAACAACTTAAGAACATTTATGTCAGGTAGAATGCTCAGTGGGGGCTGGGTGGTCTTTTGGCCATGAATCCCTGCAGATTTTGTTTTTTTCTCTGGCTTCACTGGAGTGTTTTTTTTTTTTCTTCTCTCCACACTGGCCAACTGACCTGAACATCAGACTTGCATTTAGAGACTTAAAAACCACTTCTTTTAATTATGTACTGTATGTATCTTGTGTAAGTGTGCATTATTTATTTTTGTATACTGTTTATTCATTACTACTCTTATCTAATTTTAGTTTGTTTTTAACTACATCGTTTACATCTTGTAAAGAACTTTGAGCTACATACTTTATATGAAAATGTGCTATAGAAATAATTGTAGTAGTACAATCAAACTGTATTGTATTGTAAAATCATCAAGTGATTTCTTGTGGTATCACTAAAGTGAAATTTACATGAAAATACTGTATGGGCCATTTTATATTGATGTTTTGTCTTCTGGCACTATTTATTCAAACATGTCTTCTGTTCTACTCCCTAGAAGCAACCTCTTACCATTTTTAACCTGCTTATTTAATCTCATGTTCTAAGCTAAGGCCTATCCAAACAGTGCTTAGAATATGGCAGGAGTCAACACTGGATGCGGCATTAGTTCATCACTGTCATATACTTGTACACAGCTGTATCTACTCTCACACACAAGACCAATCAAATCCATATGTTAGGAGTGTAAGAGGAAAACTGGAATTTCCAGGAAAAAATTCCACATAGGTGCCACACAAAAAAGCGAGGCATTAGGCATGTTTAAGGCACTGGCTCCTAGACCTGAGAAGCTACAGCACTAACTAAGGCACCAATACACTACTCTCCTAAGAAATATACACATCTGCATCAATGCTCAGTATTCATCAACTGCCCCTCATGTTCTCTACAGTACTGCTGAGCTCTTCATTCCTTTGGAAAATGTTGCGTTTACGAGGACGAATTGTATAATTTCGCATTTTGTAGGTCTAGAAATGTGGCTGTTTTTAAGCTTTTCATTTCTTGACGTATTGTAAAAAGTCATTTTATTCACTGGCATGAAGACAAACAGTTATTGCAAAATACAGAAGTGGAGTAAGATGATTTGACATTTGGCAAACCTACAAAGTAAGCTATTGGTTATTGTCTTTAATCTTGGAAAATTACAATAAAATGGCTGCACAGTACAAGGAGAAGTTTGGGCTGGCTGATCCTGATAGCAGGTTGTGCTCTTATGGATTTATTTGATCCCATGGCGAACTGATTACTGGAAATCATTTAAAGGCAAATAATCTTGTTTTTCAATCTGTAAAATACAGGTGTTTTTAATTCTGAGACTGCTGTATATTTTATTTCCCAAATATGCCCTAAAAACGTATTGTTTTTGTCTAAAAAATGCACCCTTTCCAATTGCAAATTTAAGTTCCCTTTTATT
The DNA here is from genome assembly GCA_026402145.1 of Polypterus bichir lapradei. Classification (NCBI taxonomy): domain Eukaryota; kingdom Metazoa; phylum Chordata; class Cladistia; order Polypteriformes; family Polypteridae; genus Polypterus; species Polypterus bichir. The sequence goes on along the minus strand of JANRMT010062840.1, from coordinate 694,511 downwards.
AAAAGCCTTTTTAAATATGATGCAGAAGTAGCTTGCATAGCTCTCCACATGAAGCTTAAGCCTCATATCTTGGGTGCTGCTAAACTTATTTAGCATTTTGGGGGCTGTCAGGTGGGATAGACAGAATTCCTGAGCTTAACTGGACCCGACAAGTGACCATTTGTTGTTCTTCTTAATGTAAGAAATGGTCATAATTGCATAAAAATATCCAAAAGAAACAAAGGAAAAATGTGATTAAAACAGCGAGGTTCAGTTAGGCCCAGCACACATAGACACAGAGAGACTGGCCAACGTCTTGAGATAAAATGTTTGATATAATGTGAGCACATATGCAAACAAAAATTGGTCCCTATCTCAAAATTTCAGGTTGCATATTTGAAGATAAGACCATTAATATTAGCTTGTTCTAAACATTTAGAGAGGTTTAGGCAGAGAAAGAAGATACTCAGTAGTCCCAAATAAAGAAAAAGTACAAAACTGAGAAGTTACCAGTAAGAGACAAAAGGTAAAGACTGTGTAACAGGAGAATGTCAACAGTTTTCAAGATAAGAAGAAGTGAGGATAATTATATACATTTTTCGGAGAATAGCCTACTTACCATATTGGTATGCAGTGGCATTGTTTTTAAGCCAAATGGGAAATCCACCAAGAACTCTGCCTTCATCTGACATTCAGGTCAAATCACACCTCCTGCGGGTGGTGGGCGCACAGGAGGGTAGTTCCTTGTCACAATTTTGGGCTATGCCTGAACAAGCTCTGTGGCAGGCCTGGCCAGCAGGTGCTCAAGTGCGGGCATATTGCCCTAGCTGCAGGTGGAGGCTCCGGTAACCCCACACAGGGTTATCACAGAGTACTCTTTTTTATTTTTAGGTCTGAATCATTAGGAGCTGTGAATCACTCTTTGTCTAGTGCTTAAACTGCACCAATTTGCTTTGGTAGCCCCTACCAGAAGATTCTTATCTGGACAACATAGCTCCCATGGTCACACAAACCTCACCACCAAGATAAGGTGGTGAGTCCTAGAGAGGCAAATCCAAAGGGATTATATCTCCCAATGGCCTGGGAAAGTCTAGGGATCCCACAGTGTGAACTGGCAAGTGTGTCTAGGGAGAGGGGCATAAGGGCCTCACTGTTAAGGCCTGTTGTCCTTGTGATCGGTTATTGGCTAAGTGGTGGGAAATAAATAAATGAATGAATGCAAAACCCATCAATAACCTTAAAGAAAACACAAATGCATTTCTTAAGGTAGTAACTATGAAACAATATTCTCCAGTTGTTAAATGAAATGGGTTCTCATAGACCGTAAATGTGAATATCAGCAGAGATTCTTTGCAGTCTTTGTCGATTTTCGCAAATCATTAGACTCAGTTGATCGAGCTGCCCTGTGGGACATCCTGAGGGTTCACCGGATCCCCTCGAGGTTGCTGGATATCATGGCTGGCCTGTAGACTGGTACTGTGAGTGCTGTGCGAGATTGGAGACAGAACCTCTGCATTTTTCCCAGTTGATTCTGGAGCTCGTCAGGTGTGTGTTTTTGCTCCTGTTCAATGCTTGTATAAACTGGGTGTTGGGCAAGGTCGTGGGGCACAACAGCTGTGAGGCATCTGTTGGTGAAGAAAGATTCATAGATCTTGACTTTGCTGACGATGCTGTGATCTTTGCGGAGTCAATGGAGGCTCTGATCGGGGTGCTCGAGAGACTGAGTGAGGAGTCATGAGTGTCTGGGCTGGCGAGTGTCCTGGATAAAAACCATGATCCAGGCCTTTAATGACCTCTTGGGCACAGTCATCAGCAGTGTGTCTGTTTGCAGAGAGAGTGTTGACTTTGTTGAGAGGATTACTTACCTTGGCAGTGATATTCATGTCTCTGGTGACTCTTCCTATGAAGTCAGTAGATAGATTGGGAGAGCATGGGGGGGTCATGAGGTCGCTGGAAAGGGGTGTGTGGTGCTCTCGATATCTATGCAAAAGCTGGTGAGGGTTGAACACATGAGTGTATGTGCTAGGTTATAGTAATTAGTATTTGGGCAGCAATGGTGCCAGTAATTCATAAACCACCAGCTGACAGACTTACAAATATGTAATATTCGATCATTTTCCTCAATAAATAAATGACCAAGTATAATATATTTTTGTCTCATTTGTTTAACTGGTTTCTCTTTATCTGCTTTTAGGATTTGATTGAAAATCTGATGATGTTTTAGGTCATATTTATGCATAAATATAGAAAATTCTAAAGGGTTCACAAACTTTCAAGCACAACTGTAGCAGACATGAGGCAGAAGGATCAATATGTGGGGAGATCCAGAAAAGGGCAAGACACCCTGGGAACTGTGAGTAGTCAATAGAGGTGGACATTTCGGTCTGAATGGTGGACCAGGATATGTTGGGCAACATGGTTGAGATCCCACTGCCCTGATGAGGGTAGAAAGAGTGAGAAAACAAAGGAATTACCTTTTCAATCTTTGTTATATTAGAGTTCTTATTGGATTTACCTTTTTAGTTTTCACCAAAGGCCTCTTTCTTTTATGGCACATATTTTAAAGATTTATTTATTTAAATTATTAATTGACTGCACTATTTATTGCACTCTTGCACACTTTTATTCTCATTGTTTTAATAACTTCCACTATTCTTCTGATTAAGTAAGTTTTTCTTGTCTGCTCACTTGCCCTTGTTCTTCTCATTCATGACTATCAATGTCGCAGAACTGAGGATTATGTCCAATGCTGCAGGCATAGGACATCACAAGGGAGAGAAAAATCTTGCAAAAAGTCAGGCTCTTCAAAAAATAATGAATATTTATTGTAAAGAATAATTAATTCCAACAAAAAATATCAAAAAGGCAATAAAGATATGCCTAAAAAGGCAACGCAGAAACAGCCCAAGCCAAATCCATCCATCCATCCATCCATCCTCTTCCGCTTATCCGAGGTCGGGTCGCGGGGGTAGCAGCTTAAGGAGAGAAGCCCAGACTTCCCTCTCCCCGGCCACTTCTTCCAGCTCTTCCGGGAGAATCCCAAGGCGTTCCCAGGCCAGCCGGGAGACATAGTCCCTCCAGCGTGTCCTGGGTCTTCCCCGGGGCCTCCTCCCGGTTGGACGTGCCCGGAACACCTCACCAGGGAGGCGTCCAGGAGGCATCCTGATCAGATGCCCGAGCCACCTCATCTGACTCCTTTCGATGCGGAGGAGCAGCGGCTCTACTCTGAGCCCCTCCCGGATGACTGAGCTCCTCACCCTATCTTTAAGGGAAAGCCCAGACACCCTGCGGAGGAAACTCATTTCAGCCGCTTGTATTCGCGATCTCGTTCTTTCGGTCACTACCCATAGCTCATGACCATAGGTGAGGGTAGGAACGTAGATCGACTGGTAAATTGAGAGCCTTGCCTTACGGCTCAGCTCTTTTTTCACCACGACAGACCGATGCAGAGCCCGCATCACTGCGGATGCCGCACCGATCCGCCTGTCGATCTCACGATCCATTCTTCCCTCACTCGTGAACAAGACCCCGAGATACTTAAACTCCTCCACTTGGGGCAGGATCTCGCCCCCAACCCTGAGAGGGCACTCCACCCTTTTCCGGCTGAGGACCATGGTCTCGGATTTGGAGGTGCTGATTCTCATCCCAGCCGCTTCACACTCAGCTGCGAACCGCTCCAGAGAGAGCTGAAGATCACGGCCTGATGAAGCAAACAGGACAACATCATCTGCAAAAAGCAGTGACCCAATCCTGAGTCCACCAAACCGGACCCCTTCAACACCCTGGCTGCGTCTAGAAATTCTGTCCATAAAAGTTATGAACAGAATCGGTGACAAAGGGCAGCCCTGGCGGAGTCCAACTCTCACTGGAAACGGGCTCGACTTACTGCCGGCAATGCGGACCAAGCTCTGACACCGGTTGTACAGGGACTGAACAGCTCTTATCAGGGGGTCCAGTACCCCATACTCCCGGAGCACCCCCCACAGGACTCCCCGAGGGACACGGTCGAACGCCTTTTCCAAGTCCACAAAGCACATGTAGACTGGTTGGGCAAACTCCCATGCACCCTCCAGGACCCTGCTAAGGGTGTAGAGCTGGTCCACTGTTCCGCGACCAGGACGAAAACCACACTGTTCCTCCTGAATCCGAGGTTCGACTATCCGACGGACCCTCCTCTCCAGAACCCCCGAATAGACTTTTCCAGGGAGGCTGAGGAGTGTGATCCCTCTATAGTTGGAACACACCCTCCGGTCCCCCTTTTTAAAGAGGGGGACCACCACCCCAGTCTGCCAATCCAGAGGCACTGTCCCCGATGTCCATGCGATGTTGCAGAGACGTGTCAACCAAGACAGTCCTACAACATCCAGAGCCTTAAGGAACTCCGGGCGTATCTCATCCACCCCCGGGGCCCTGCCACCAAGGAGTTTTTTGACCACCTCGGTGACTTCAGTCCCAGAGATGGGAGAGCCCACCTCAGAGTCCCCAGGCTCTGCTTCCTCATTGGAAGGCATGTTAGTGGAATTGAGGAGGTCTTCGAAGTACTCCCCCCACCGACCCACAACGTCCTGAGTCGAGGTCAGCAGCGCACCATCCCCACCATATACGGTGTTGACACTGTACTGCTTCCCCTTCCTGAGACGCCGGACGGTGGACCAGAATCTCCTCGAAGCCGTCCGAAAGTCGTTCTCCATGGCCTCTCCAAACTCCTCCCATGCTCGAGTTTTTGCCTCAGCAACAACCGAAGCCGCATTCCGCTTGGCCTGTCGGTACCTATCAGCTGCCTCCAGAGACCCACAGGACAAAAAGGTCCTATAGGACTCCTTCTTCAGCTTGACGGCATCCCTCACCGCCGGTGTCCACCAACGGGTTTGGGGATTGCCGCCGCGACAGGCACCGACCACCTTACGGCCACAGCTCCGGTCAGCCGCCTCAACAATAGAGGCACGGAACATGGCCCATTCGGACTCAATGTCCCCCACCTCCCTCGGGACGTGGTCGAAGTTCTGCCGAAGGTGGGAGTTGAAGCTACTTCTGACAGGGGACTCTGCCAGCCGTTCCCAGCAGACCCTCACAACACGTTTGGGCCTACCAGGTCTGACCGGCATCTTCCCCCACCATCGAAGCCAACTCACCACCAGGTGGTGATCAGTTGACAGCTCCGCCCCTCTCTTCACCCGAGTGTCCAAGACATATGGCCGCAAGTCCGACGACACAACCACAAAGTCGATCATCGAACTGAGGCCTAGGGTGTCCTGGTGCCAAGTGCACATATGAACACCCTTATGCTTGAACATGGTGTTCGTTATGGACAATCCGTGGCGAGCACAGAAGTCCAATAACAGAACACCGCTCGGGTTCAGATCGGGGGGGCCATTCCTCCCAATCACGCCCTTCCAGGTCTCACTGTCATTGCCCACGTGGGCATTGAAGTCTCTCAGCAAAACGAGGGAATCCCCAGAAGGTATGCCCTCTAGCACCACCTCTAGAGACTCCAAAAAGGGTGGATACTCCAAACTGCTGTTCGGCGCATACGCACAAACAACAGTCAGGACCCTTCCCCCCACCCGAAGGCGGAGGGAGGCCACCCTCTCGTCCACCGGGGTAAACCCCAACGCACAGGCTCCAAGTCGGGGGGCAGTAAGTATGCCCACACCTGCTCGGCGCCTCTCACCGGAGGCAACTCCAGAGTGGTAGAGAGTCCAGCCCCTCTCAAGGAGATTGGTTCCAGAGTCCAAGCTGTGCGTCGAGGTGAGTCCGACTATATCCAAATCCACTGTCTAAAATGAGAAATAAAAAAACAGAGCAAAAAACACACACACAAATAACAAAGTACTTATTATTCCTTCCACAATGAAACTCATTATCAATGTGGAGGACCTGGCATTCTACTTATACTTGTAAAGACAAAGGGTAGTCCTCCGGCTAAACATCACGGCACATATTTAAGCACTTTGGTAACAAAACGAATACATCAACATTCAACGTATAAAGACAAAAAAGCAATAAAATACTAAACAAAAATAATACATAACAAAACATGAAAAGAATATAAAATAAAAATTTACATGGGCAATGCTAAACCATAATGGAAAGCAAAACAAAATTCTGCTAAATGCATTTGAAAGAATCCACAATTTTGGACAACCAGAAGTGAAAGTTACTGTTGCAATGGTGACATCTTACTAAATGCAGTCCCAGTTGTCACTATTTGCAAACAACTTAGCAACCATCAACAAACATACCCACAGAAAACAAAATGACATTACAGAAAGACACAAATAATAATTTAAGACTAATAAAATGAAAGCTAACCTGAAATTAAATGGTAGAAACATCTTCTCGATAGTCCTTAACCATAGATTGTATCAAGCATATACTTTTAAGGCACCTGAGAACAAAGTAAGAACACCATAACAGAGTCCTCCCTCAAAGTCATAGACTCCCAACACATCCATCTAATTTATAGGGGTAGCAAATAGGGAGTTGAGCCAGTAGTCTGCACACTTGATGCCAGCACTACTGATCCAAGATCGATCAAAGTTAACAAAGTGATCACATCATAACAGCTGCACAGTGTATGATGCCATCCTGGTGGGCTATGATATCTGAAGTTTAAATGAAGAAGCTCTTTGCAGAAGAATTCAGTTCTTGAGCAATCTAAAGGGAAAAAGAATAAAAAAAGAAATGTTAGGCTTCTACCAGTGCCAGTTTTCTGACCATGAGCTTTATTTTGCCTTTGAATTAGTTTACCAGTCATCGATCTCAGAGGTATCAAGGTGTTATCAACTTTCCTTTAATTTGTACTCCCTTCTGCTCCATTATGAAAATATTCCAAACCAATCTCATTATTTTTGACTGAACTGGATTTGACAATATTAAAGAGGTTTTCCTCTGAAGCAGATGTAATAAAATGAGGGTAACGCATACTAATCTTTTTTTTTTTCTTTTTAATTTCAACAGCCACTGCACATATTCATGTTGAAATTTTGATTCCACAAGATGCAAGCAGTTTAATATACTTAAACCTCGTACGATGCAAGACAGTATTTTTATCTTCTCACTCTGGACGAGTTTCGGATTTCATAGCTGAAGCGTTAACATGATGTAAAGCTTCAAAGTCACAAGAATGATAAAGTAAACCTTTTAAGTTTTTGAAAATTTTCATTAGTTGACTTCAATGTGCATAGCCATGTTTATTATTAAGAACATGTAAAGTTTAAATTATTTTACTTTAAGCAATGCTTTTGATGATCTCCTTCTGGAAACACTCATATTTATACCAGCTACGTAATGTTTAGCCAAAGTCAGCACTCTGTAACTGTACATGTGCAATATAATCATGAAAATAACAGAAATTCTGCAATTCATCCATAAGGTTTATTGTTATTTAAAAAGATTTTTCTGTATAAGGTACAGTACTTACTCAGTTAACTAAAAAGTAACTGCTCTGTGAGCACACAGAACTTATGGTAGGGTAAAATAAATTATTACCTAAAATGATCACACCACAGCAACATAGCTGCAGCCTCCTCACCTCTTTAGCCAACATGTGTGTCATGTACTGCATCGCATGATAATGAAGTAGTTGACATTGACTTTGGTACCTAAGTGTCACTTTGTCTCACATTTTGTATACTTTTACTGCAATAAATATAATGGGTTCATGCACATGTGTGCAGCAAATATAAAACATGCAGTTAATAGCCCAAAGAATAAAAATTGCTTGCAAAAATTAGTACTTATTCAAAAAAGATTCAGCGGGAGATATATTACCAGTACAATTTATGAACATGCGAGGGAGGAATAGTAATTGGGCATTAAAATGTTGGTACAAAACTGGGAAAATTGCATCGCAAACGAAGGTGACTTCGTAGAAAAGTGATGTAACTTGTTTTTGAAATTCTTAACACAGTAAATAGAGTTAAAACAAAAAGTACAGAAATGTTTTTAAAGTCCCTCGTAGTAGCAATCTCACTCAGTCTTAGACTTGCTGTAAGAATGCTTGCATTTCCTTACAATCTTGTTTTTAATGTTTAATATGTTTTCAGGTTAGAATATAAATATGTACAGTAAGACCCATATGCTTTATTTAAATTCATTAAATAACAAAGTGTGGTATACTGTATAGTTAACAACATCATTTATTTCTGTAACACATTTTCATACAAATGATGTAGCTCAATGTGCTTTACAAGATATCAAAGAAATAATTACCTGCAAAGAAAAACTAATTGAAATTAGATGAGAAAAATAATTCATATATTGTATACAAAATAATACATAATAATACGTAAGACAAAGAGAAAGAGTCCTTAAATATACAATTTGTTTAAGTTTCTAAATGAAAGTCTGAAAGTTGCATATTTTTTCACATTATAAGCACTGTAAAGCTGTTAAATGTATTTGTAAATCGATGTACTATATCAAGAACACATTAATCAGATTCAGAGGCTTTTAATTCAATTATTAGATTTGAATTCAGGCTGGAATGTTTAATGCTGATAAAGCATGAGTATATGCTTAACCTCATCACACTTCCTGAAATTATTGTGAAATCATATTGTAGTTCAACAAAATGTTAAGTATTAAAGTTCCTCTTCTTTATATTTTATATTGTTACACTATACATTTAATATTTTGCTATATTAATTATAAAAATAAAGGTTATAAATCATGTATTTGTCAATATTAAAATGTATCCAGGTTTGCTGAAAAAAATCACGTTAAAAATTATTCTCATTATAAAAACACCCCTAAATATGAACACTTATTTCTATGTATTATACCTACACATACATATACAGTACATTGTTTGTATGCCTTCTCTCTCTTTGTTTTCTTTGTTTATGTGATATGCTGTCCATTTAAACTGCATATCATGAACTTTATTGCAGAGTTTTGTATACTTTAACCTAGTTTGATATGTGATGTGTAATTCCTGCTTTAAGTATTTTGTGAAAATTATGAATGTGAAGTATACAATAGAAAAAAGAAAAAGAGAAGGTTTTTTTAGTTATATGTGTTTACTGTTACTGTGTTGCAGAAATATTTTTACAGCTTTTTATTATCTTTTAAATGTATTGCTCAGTTTCCCATTGATCATTGTACAATATCTATTAAAGCATCATCCAAGCACTAATTTATTCTCTGTAGGATTTTAAAAAAGGCACTTTATAAAAGCAGTAAAGGACATAATTCTAAGCTGCAAAAAATAGGCAGTAGAAGTAATTCAAATGCATGTTACATTGTCAGCGAATGATCAACACCGGAAACAGGTTACTAATGTTAAAAAATGCTTCTGTACTGTTAGACTTGGAAATTGTCTTTTACCATTTTTTTTTATTTCTAGAAGTTATACAGTATGGCCATACTTCATAGTTGTAGCTTTGCATTCCAGCGTCATGTGTGGATTAATAGTAGAAAAGTAAAAAACAGCATGTTCATGACTTGGTAATTGTTAATTACATGATTATTTTTGCATGATGCAAGCAATGAAGTGCTTTTTAATTCCATCACATTTAGAAAATCCACTTTTTTACTATATAATACAAATATTTCAGTTTCATCTTGACAATCTGCTCAAAAAATCAACAAATCAATCTGTCTTCCAGCTCTCGGTATAAACACAAATTTACCTTAATCCACCAAATGCAAAGGTTTTCTTTGTTTGGTTTGTTGATATTTTATTATTTTATGCCCTATTATATGCTGTGTTTAAGTTAAAGTCTGAAGTATGTTGACCTCTTGATGTGTCCAACTACAAATGAAAGATAATATTGAACACAGAATATCTAATTAATGAAATATGAAAAATGAGTTTCAACAAGAGAATTGAAATATCCTTCTTCAACTATGACATCTTTGAAATTAGTGAAATGAAAGTAGTAGGCATACTACTTTATGTATTTCTGCTTCAATCAAAAATGTTTCATAAAATAAAATTAAAAAAAAAAAACACCACTAAATGACTTCTAGGTTAGGCTCCAGCTGCACCACACCTCTGCCCTGTATGAGCAAGATTAGCAAGATGTTTGGATGGCTGATGGAACACTGGCTTTTGATATAACCCAAATGATGATAGGACGATCTCCAATAAGGTTCACAGCTCCTCAGTTCCTCAGTCACTATCACAATCTTAGAAATACCACATCTGCTTGACAACTGATGTTAGAGAAGTTGAGGAGAAGTTTTTATTACCACGATCTCCATCAGAAACAAATTGTATTCAATTCTGGCACTGGGATTAGAATCAGAATATCTTTATTGTCATTGTAACAAATACAATGAAATTAGGTGCAGTCCCTGCGGTGTCAAAGAAATATAAATAAATATAATTAGTAAAGGATAAGATCAGAAATGAGGTAGAACACAGATATTCAAAATAAAACCTTATTTTACATGAAACGCTATTGCACAAGATGTCATCTGTTGCATTGTAATCAACAAGTTGCATTGCAGTTGATTAGGTGGCATTCAGTGCCCTAATAGCAACAGGGTAGAAACTGCTATTCAGTCTATTCGTCTTTGTTTTGATGCCTCTATATTTATTGCCTGATGGCAACAGTTGGAACATGTCATGAGCAGGGTGTGAGAAGTCTTTTAAGATGTTTTCTGCTTTCCTGATGCAGCAAGAGCTGTGCAGTTCACCCAGAGAGGGTAAAGGACAGCCGATGATCTCCTGGGCAGTCTTTAAATCTAAGAGCAAAGCTGAATCTAATAAATTTGGAACTATCATTCCATATCTTCCAAATTTTGCACCAATCATTTCTTATTTGCAGCAGATATTGGCTTTGCACTAACCAAAAGCAGACTTTATTCTTGGGCACAGCCAGGTGATCCACAAAAAGCTCATATCGACAGCATACTGTGCAGTGATAAGCAGTGACCATATTTTAAGGCAATGCTTTGGTATTTTACAAACAATAGCTTGGAACAGCCTACTCATCATGTATGGGTAAATGTCTTAAGAAGGAGACCTGAGCCTGCAGAACCTCTTAGCCATACCAGCAAGCATTCCTCTTCATCACTCAAGCTTGTCATAGCTGTGTTTTTCTTGTGTGGCCTTGTCTTGCCGATAGAATGCATTCCACCATTTCAGAATTAGCTTGTTTTCTTTAAACATTCAAAATTTGCTTGTTCACCATTTCAACTGAAAGCTGAAATGCTAGATTACAAACAAGCCCAGTAACCTTACTGTTCCAGCTTCTTAACCATTCTCAAAGTTCTATACGGAAAAAAGGCAGCAATGAAAGCTTTTAGATAATGCAAGTAAATCAGAATACCAAACAAAAATGAACATTTCAAAGCTAAATACTGACAGTTTAAACTCTTCAGTGCTGAGATTTCCATTCATAAATCTGACAAGAAACAACACACTTGCAATGCTAATAAAAGCATGTTCCCGTCAACAACAATTATGTGACACCTGGTAGGACATTGTTGGATGATATTCAGTACAAATATGTGTTTGTTTAATGAAAAATAAATACAATATTATTAATAGCACCTTTTTTGTAGTCCCTGTATCTTTTACACATATTTTGTGATGTTAGAATAAGACACCTTCATCAATCGAGCCATATAGCTCTTTTCTTTTGAAAGACTTTGTCCAAGTGCATCAAGTACTTTTGTCTTCCACCTGAGAGAAATAACAAACAGAAGATGGAGAATACTTGGATGACAAATTGATGGCCACAATCTCCTGCCTCATGATTCTGCTTGGAGAACAAGATGCCTCATACTGGCAAAAAAGAATCAATAATTTGTCTGCTGAAAAAGTAAAAGGACAAAAAAGGCAGCACCCTGGGTGTGAACTTGTAGCCAACGTATCCGGCAGAGACCAGCAGCCTGGAAGTTCTTGTACGCTTTGCAACAGAACAATATCCATGCCGAAAGTTAGAATGCATAGTGAATTGCCAGGAACCATTCATCAGACCAAATAGAAGAGGCCTGTCAGCCAGGTTTTTGGGCCTCACGCCAGGCTGTCAAGCAATGGGCTGGCAGCCAGTCTGTCATGGTCTTGGGCTGCGATCCAAGCAGTCACTTTGAAGTTAACGGGTTAGCCAAATGGTATGCAGGGGTGGCCTATCAGCTCAGAAATAATATACGGTGCTCAAAGGTCAGGAGTTTTGAGACTAATCTGGCAGCTTTGGTATCCATAATAACAACTAAGACAGAAGTTCCATAATGTTCAAAAATCTTTAAAACCACTCTGCGATTTGTTTTGATTAAAATTTCCATTACATATGCTTTTCATTATGAAATTCAATTAGTGCATAAGAGATTTTCTGTTTTAATATAATTAAAAGGAACACGACTGTTGAATTTAGGAAGATGATAATATGCTTTTATTTAATTAACACTGCAATAAATACTTCATAGCCTAATGCGGCCCATGCTTTTACAGCCATCAGATCCGAGATGCCATGTAGAACATGCGGGCGGCATTGCATATAAATAACTGTGTGGAGTCCACCCAATGGGAGCGAACAATGAATTATTAGGTTTGTTTCCAGATTTCAAGCATAGCCATCTCCGGTTCCATTCTGCCTCCTCACCACACATCTGACTTTTGTTGCTTTTGTGCTCGTAATTTATGGAAATTCTTCGCTTAAGGGTTAACCTGCTCAGAACTGGAGAGACATACAGTACATCACTGCAGCGGCTGCGGTGGTAACCACCAAATAAAAATATAAAAACTTCCTAATGAAAGAGTTTCTTGGCGGTAACGGTGGACATTACCAAGGAGCCCACCACCACTCCCTCCCCCTCATTACTTACCAATAAAGAAATAATAACTAGTTATTCTTCTATTATTGTCACGAAAAGCAGACATCAATTAGATACAGCAACCACACTCGGTGATGTGAGGACGTGAAACTATTCACTTGAGCAAAGCTCGGTGGGAAACATAAGTCTGTCCTGTCAAAGCTTTGTCACTGCATACACTTGACCAAAGCAGCAGATTTAGTTCAGAGGGGGTCATTCAGCTCACAGTACAAGTCAAAGTTAGGTTAAGATTTTCTATACTAGTATACATAAGACTAGACACATACACTAAACTAGTCTGTCAGCAAATGTACAGAAACCCCATGCATGAACATCTGGAAGCACAACTTCAGTTTGGTCTTATAGTTAAGTAGATAGACTTAAAAAGACCCAGGTTCAAATCTCACCAATACTGTGACCTCACATCAAGATATTTATGATGTATAGTTGTCAGGAGTTTGAGAGTGTTTGCCATGAAAGTCACTCTATGAACTGAAAATGGGAGAATTTTTATCCTCTAAGTAGCTGGTTCAGATTCCACTCTGCCATAGTTCCAAACCCAATGTTGCACTTTTTCCATGTCATGCTTAAGGATGCAAATCTGTTTTAGAGTTTCACAAACATTTTATGCATTACAGTAAAATCATGTTTCACAAAGCTTCACTCTTAGAGACTGCAATTGCTTGGAAAAAGAGGAAACAAAACTAATGATATGAAATAATCACAAATATATGAAATAAGTGAAAATTTGAACTGGCAAAGATGTGTAATATCCAATTGCCCTGTTTTTATTTTGTTCATTCCCTGCCTCTCCAATCTAATATACTGCATCTGTTCAGGGAGAAAGATATTCGTTGCAAGCTTCATCTCATGGTCTCCCATCAGAGTTCCAAAAAAAGAATCACTGTGTGCTGTTTACCGTTCCATTTAACCACTATGTTCCTTGAGTGAACATATGGACTAAATTATGAATAGCATAAATGATGTTTAAGGGAAAAAAATAAAATTCCTACAAAGCTTGTCTCTCACAGGTATTTTTTTTAGATCTAAATTTATGTAGCAACTGATCAGAGCAAATGGGTTTCTAAAGCCTTGATATAAAGGTTTCTTTCCATTTTAATTTGAAACAAAGTTCAAACTAGGAAAAGAAATAAGAAAATGTACAGTCAAAATTAAAAAAAAATGCAAAATAAGTAAAAACACAAAAAAGAAGTCAAAACCAGAAATGCTAAAATTAATGAGAATTTTCTTGTTCCTAGCCACAGAGTTTTTTGAGGATGTCTTTGATGCACCAAGGGCTGCTTGAAGTTGTGGGTACTGCCATTTTATAGAGGAACCCCAATGGCACTTCTAGTCACCAATCCTGACTGTCCAAACAATGCAGGTCTCCCAGAGAATCCAAAAATGGCAGGAATCAAAAGACTGTTTCATGTTTAAATATACAGTCATATGAAAAAGTTTGGGAACCCCTCACAGCCTGCATAATAATTTACTCTGCTTTCCACAAAAAAGATAACAGTGGTATGTCTTTTATTTCCTAGAAACATCTGAGCACTGGGGTGTTTTCCGGACAAAGCTTTTTAGTGAAGCAGTATTTAGTTGTATGAAATTAAATCAAATGTGAAAAACTGAATGTGCACAAATGTGGGTCCCCTTGTAATTTTGCTGATTTCAATGCATGTAGTTGCTAAATACTGATTACTTGCAACATCAAATTGGTTGGATTATCTCATTAAGCCTTGAACTTCATAGACAGGTGTGTCCAATCATGAAAAAAAGGTATTTAAGGTGGTCAATTGCAAGTTGTGCTTCCCTTTGACTCTCCTCTGAAAAGTGACAGCATGGGATCCTCAAAGCATCTCTCAAAAGATCTGAAAACAAAGACTGTTCAGTATCCTGGTTTAGGGGAAGGCTACAAAAAGCTATCTCAGAGGTTTAAACTGTCAGTTTCAACTGTAAGGAATGGAATCAGGAAATGGAAGGCCACAGGCACAGTTGCTGTTAAACCCAGCAGGTCTGACAGGCCAAGAAAAATACAGGAGCGGCATATGAGCAGGATTGTGAGAATGGTTACAGACAACCCACATGTCACCTCCAAAGACCTGCAAGAACACGTGGCTGCAAATGGTGTATCTCTACATCGTTCTACAATTCAGCACGATGTGCACAAAGAACACCTGTATGGCAGGGTGATGAGAAAGAAGCCCTTTCTGCACTCACACCACAAACAGAGTCACTTGTTGTATGCAAATACTCATTTAGACAAGCCAGATTAATTTTGGAACAAAGTGCTTTTGACAGATGAGACAAAAATTGAGTTATTTGGTCATAACAAAAAAGCGCCTTGCATGGCGGAAGAAGAACACCGCATTCCAAGAAGAACACCTGCTACCTACTGTCAAATTTGGTGGAGGTTCCATCATGCTGTGGGGCTGTGTGGCTAGTTCAGGGACTGAGGCCCTTGTTAAAGTCGAGGGTCGGATGAATTCAACCCAATATCAATAAATTCTTCAGGATAATGTTCAAGCATCAGTCACAAAGTTGAAGTTACGCAGGGGTTGGATATGACCCAAAACAGAGCTCGAAATCTACAAAGGCATTCATGCAAAGGGAGAAGTTCAATGTTCTGGAATGGCCGTCACAGTCCCCTGACTTGAATATCATTGAATATCTATGGGATGATTTGAAGCAGGCTGTCCATGCACTGCAGCCATCAAATTTAACTGAACTGGAGAGATTTTGTATGGAGGAATGGTCAAAAATACCTCCATCCAGAATCCAGACACTCATCAAAGGCATAGGCATCTAGAGGCTGATGTATTTACAAAAGGAGGCTCAACTAAGTATTGATGTCATATCTCTGTTGGGGTGATCAAATTTATGTTATGAGGCATATTGCATATTTTCTGTTAATCCAATAAACTTAATGTCACTGCTGAAATAGTACTGTTTCCATAAGGCATATCATCTATTAAAACGAAGTTGCTACTTTGAAAGCTCAGCCAATGAGAAACAAAAATCCAAAGAATTAAGAGGGGTTCCCAAACTTTTTCATTTGACGGTAGTTACAAATAGTTACAAATGCAAACATTTTCTACTGAATAGATGGCAAATGCCCCTAAATCCAGTCTTATAACATCTAGATTCTTCAGATTTCTTTATAACAGTGTATACATCAAACCTTGAAAATTCAGTTTGATTTGCTTATTGCTGGCTGCCCATGCTATTGTGAAAATAAAACTAAGATTTTAAGTGTGTTAGCATACCCATTTCAAACCTCTTCTCTTCTCAAAGTATTTGTGGTTGTACTGAAATATTTACTTGTTTAAGGAAGCTAAGCACACCGCACCTAGCTCAGCTAATCACTACCTCATTTTTTTGAATCAGGTATTTATACCATTGGTGGAATTTATTAAATGCTTGCCTACAGCATTTTTAGCTTTTTGATATCAATACATTTTTGGAAAACAAAAGGTATTCTTGAACTTACTGACCAGAAAACTAGCTTTAAAGATCATTTTATTGGGTGGTATAGTAATTTTGCAATGAATACATACATCCATTCCCTAAACACTTTGAAGGTAGTAAAGCTATGCCTTTATGTAACAGTCTTTATTTAATCAGCACGTCAAAATGCAAAATAATTCAAGACATTCTTCATGTCTCTTCTAAACCATTCACTAAAATCTTTGGCTTAATTTATTTATTCATTTTGTGAATTCTCTAAGAAGTATTGAACATTAAAGATTAAATGTGAAGGCTTAAAATGAGTTTGTCTTGATTTCAAATGCTTGTGCACTAAAATAGCTTACCAGATTCAAATGTCACTTATCTTTGACAACTAAAATCTACAGGGTGAGAGAAAATGTTCTTGAAAGTGCCTGCTCGTTTAACTAGGACATCCTAACATTTGTATCAGCACTTTCAAATTAGAAAATTAGATCATATATGACACATACCATTATATTTTGTTATCTGATAACAATTTATGTATAAGAAATCTTATTTCTTTTAACTAAGAAACCACCCATAACTCTTAATGATTGACTATTTTGGGCCTTACATAATACCTAACAAAGAAGTGTGTTTCTGGAGCATACCATTTATGTGTATGTTGGTTGGTGTGTTTGAAATGCTTTGTAGTCATTATACTGTATGTAAATGAGTTTACTAATTAATGGAAGCTTTCTGTTAGATTTTTTCAGTCTGGTGTGCTGCATTACGAAGAGCATGTGGGACTCCATCAGTTGGTGTAAGTAAAAGACCTCCCTGTTTGAATTACATTTATGGTGATGGCTCAAGACTCTTCTTTATTTACTGAGTATTTTCTGCAACAATAGTCTGTATCCTCTGAAGACTGCCTGTAGGCCAGTAATGTGGACAATTTTACGCAGCCTTGTTTTTCACACAGCACATTCTACTTGGCATTTGTAAGTACATTGAACCAGCCAATAACCGGTGGACACAATCCTCTGAATAACAAACAGCCCAATCTTATTGCCGTAAGCCGACTATTAACAGATAAAACCCAACAAAACCTACTTAAAAACCTGCCAATTTGGAGAAAAAAAAATAAATCCTCTGCCATACATTTGATATTAGAGCACAAGTCATCAGACTAAGTCAAAAAAAAAATAAAAGGGCTTCAATTCGTTATTTTAATGATTACCAGGCTTAGTAATCGCATTACCAAGTCATCTGGTTAGATGGTGCCTGATTAAAGAGCTGCACCCAAACTTTGCTATTCTGCTTCCAGCCTAAATGTACATAAGAAATCATTTTCCTCTATAATTGTAGCTGAAGTGTGGGGCTGTCCTCTTGGTGGCTCTTCCACCCAGAATGATGCCAAGCAGGCCAATATATACAAAAATATTTTTGTTTACAGATTCAGTAAACATAAGTGAGGGATAATAAAGAGAGAAAACAAAGGTGGAAAACAAAGAACAAAGCAACAAAACCTGCCATCCCTTTGGGTTTGGGCCTTTTTATATACTCATACTTTTCAGTGCCTGCCTATCAAGAAAATGCCCAGTTCCCTTCCTCAGAGTATCACAAGGCAGTGCATTTATTCTCCTCCTGTACTCTGCCTGAGCTTCTGAATCTAGACTGTGGGTCCTCTAGTTCAAATTCGATTTCAGCCTTGACCAGAATTACTACTAGGGTCAGGGGTAGACCTATTTTTTGAAGCCAGGTAAGCAGTCCCTGCTGTTACACCTTCCCAGTGTCCCACTGTTTGTAGCAATACCTCTACCTCTCAGCCTAAACCCATTCTCTGTGCTCCCTGTCAGTTTCCTCTATTGATCAATGAAACCATTTCATTTCTCACGTTACTCATATATTTAAAGTAACTGCAATTTCCAGACACTCTGTCCTATAAGCACAGAACCAAAACTGTTCCTTGTAAGACTTGACTGTTGACCCCGTGCATCCTAGAGCAGGGGTTCAGAAGTTCAGTCCTGGGGTAGTACTGTGGCTGTTGGTTTTCTTTCCAACCAGTTTCACAAATAAATGGTTCAGTCATACTCCTAAATGATCTAATTATTTTTTTAGTTTTTTTTTTTACTTCTCTTATTTTGCCTTCAGAAATATGTACATGACAACATTTATTTTTCTCATTTTTTACCTCGTTTAATAAAGACCAGGGTCGTAGGGCATGTTGGAGCCTATAAAACCTGGCATAGGTCACAAGGCAGGAACAAACCATGGACAGGACACCAGACCATCACAGGGAAGACACACATACACACACTCACACACCAAACACACACTAGGTCCACTTTAAAGTTGCCAATTCACCTAACCTGTATGTCTTTGGAAAGTGGGGGGAAGCCGGAAAACACAGAAGAAACCCATGCAAACATAGAAAGAACAAGCAAACTCCATACAGGAAGGCCGTAGGACACAAACCCTGGCCTCCTTACTGTGAGGTAGTACCACTACCATTGTGTCACCCCTACATGTAAACAATATTCAGAAATTTGCATTTTTTTGCCATACCTTTAAATGTTAACCTTCTTTTACTATATTCTTTTTAATTTACCTTTTCATGTGAAGTTTATTCCCTCAAATATATATCCAAATACTGTTGATTAGTAACAGAGCTGTACAGACAAAGGTACAAAAGACATGGAATCCTAAAGGGATATGGCTACTGTAGTATACAATTCACTTTTGAACTAATAATTAAGAAAAGGCTTAAATGACAAAAACGTAAAAAAACAACAGAATCTTAAAAATCCAAAAAAGAGCAATAATGTCTTTCACGCACAAATGCTTGCTACATTTCCCTAAACATTGACGAAACATATTTGGCAATTTCTGGACTGAAACAAAAAAGAAGAACTGGGAAATAGCAGCTTGTTTAATAAAGTCAGGAGTGCAGTTAAAAGCAGAAGATGATTGGGATGAACACTTGCAGTTATGGTGGTCCCCAGTATTTAATTTAAGGACCACTTAGTTAAGTCTTTTTATTATCACACTTATATTAACTTAACCTGTTTATTGTCTGGTACAAATCTTGTAATCAATATTTAACCCACTTCCTGTTGTCCAAATGACTTGAAATTTTGCACACTTACTCACTTCCGATGACAATACATGAATCAATTATCAGTTTCACTAATTAATCAATTAATTCATGTTAATTAAGAAATTAAATTTTCATGTGAAAAATAGTTCAAGATTTCACCAATAGATGGCGCTAGTAACAGCTAGCAATATTAAAGGAAGTGTTCAAATATTGATTACAAAATTATACTAAAACAAACCCAAGACTAAAAAGTTCAAAACAATATATATATAAAAATACTTTTTAAAAACCACACTTATATTAAGTTAAAAAGTGTACTAAAAAGTAAAAAATAAGTCTCTCATACATCACTCGTAAAATAAAAGCGTGGGTGCTTTTCATCAATCAACATTCAAAAAACATTTCTTAAAATCTTAGGAAAAGCGCCCACACTTTTATTTAACGATTGATGTGTGAGAGACTTGTTTTTTACTTTTTAGTACACTTTTTAACTTAATATAAGTGTATTTTTTAAAAAGTATTTTTTATATACAGTGGAACCTCGGTTTGCGAGCATAATTCGTTCCAGAAAAGTGCTCGCAGTCCAAAGCACTCGTATATCAAAGCGAATTTCCCCATAAGAAATAATGGAAACTCAGATGATTCGTTCCACAACCAAAAACTATTGATATAAAAATGATTAATACAAAATATAAGGTAAAAATACATAAAACAAATTAACCTGCACTTTACCTTTAAAAAGAATCATGGCTGGTGTGAATGAGTTTCTAAACTCTTGTGGGATTCCACCCAACGGGGCGACACGCGGAAGGGTGTCCCAAAGCAATCGCAGTCTAACAGCGCTGTAGCAGTTCGCCGTATAAGCGCATCCAAAAAGATCACAGACAGGCTATAAGCACCTGCCGTCGATGGGTGATACAAGGAACATTATAAAGATCCTGCTACAATAAATAACCGCGCTGTTGCTGTTTCAGGCTGAATAAAGCTGGTGTTGTTAAATTACTGAGACTCAGCTTCGTGTTTTGGGGCGCAAGTCGGGGACTCGCACTTCACAGCACACACGTGTGCGCACGCACACACACACACACACACACACACACACAGTCACAATGCTGTAGTAAACAGTATACGCTCGTACGGATGTTGACTATATGAGTGAGGCACACAGACTCAGACGGAGAATAGGAGACGATTACCCTCAAGAGAAGAGAGAGAGAGAGAGACTCGTGAGCGAGCGAGAGAGATAAGGAGGGAGA
>JANRMT010062840.1:656845-673969 GCA_026402145.1 Polypterus bichir lapradei | reverse complement strand
GAGAGAGAGAGAGACTCGTGAGCGAGCGAGAGAGATAAGGAGGGAGAGAGAGAGAGACTCGTGAGCGAGCGAGAGAGATAAGGAGGGAGAGAGAGAGAGACTCATGAGCGAGCGAGATAAGGAAGGAGAGACACGCACAAGCGAGAGAGATAAGGAGAGAGAGAGAGAAGAACCATCAGCTCAGTTGTGATCACATGACGCTCGGCAGACAAAATTTATCCATACTACTCATAATGCAAGACATCGCTCTTTTATCAAGTCAAAATTTATTAAAAAATTTAGCTCGTCTTGCAAAACACTCGTAAACCAAGTTACTCGTAAACCGAGGTTACACTGTGTATATATATATTACTTGTTATCACACAAATGAATGTAACATTGAAGTTGCACCTCTGCTTTAACATTCACTGTTATTTGCATCTGTATCTGCATGATTTAACAATAGTTATCAATATTTGGATACAATTTACGAAGCAAACTCCACAGAAATAAGGTGAATTTAAATAAGAATGATGTATAATGAATGCCAATGACACTGCAAAAAGGCTTGGGGCAGCCACCCCCTATATTTGAATAGTTGACTGAAAAAGAGGCAAAAGTTTAAGCAATGGTCTTTACAGATATTAGCCCAAAACAGGACTCTCCTGTGTAAAAGAAAGAGACAACGAACATAAAGGTTTGGGGTTTCCAGCCCCGTATACTGTAAAACAGCAGAAAATATGACAAAATTGTCATCAATGGTCAGTACATAAATGCAGTACACAGTTGACAGCTCAAAGATGGCGGATGAGGAACATTTATGGAGGAGGGGCCGGAAGTAGAGAGGTATGCTGGGTAGGAGCCGAGATGGACGGTGAGATTGCTGACATCATAAGGAGTAGACAGAGGAAGGGCGGAAGTAGCAAAGTGCGGGTACGGATGCAGGCAGATTCATGGCGGTGGTGCGTCTTTCTTTCTGCAGGAAACAAAGAGAGAAAGGTTAGTACCCCGCCATTGCCTTCTGGCATATGATTTTACGATATCATTTAGGTCTGTCCGCAGTCCCCTACTCGCACGTGCGTGACACCTGATAGACAAACGTGGTGGTTTTAAAGCTGGACATGGGAAATGACATCATCTGGGCAGGAACTGGAAGTGATAGCATCGGACCTAGGACCGGAAGTGATGCTATCAGGCCAGGGCGGAATTTCCTGTGGTCGGTCTGCAGAAGAAAAAGAGAAACGATCAGTGCACTCTGCCTCTCCCTGGTCTGGCATGAAATTGTCATCTTTTGAGTCATTTAGCTGCCTCCCACGCACACATGACAATGGTTAAAGAAAGTTAAATGTTTAAACTATGACAAAGAAAGCACATTTCTGGATTTCTTCTAAATGCAAATATACTAGAGCACTTTCTGAATGCAGAATAAGAAAAAAAGGCAGGCTAAACAACTAGACTAATGAGACATAAGAGTGACCCAGGTTATCTATAAAACTGGTTGGAATGAAAACCTGTAGCCATGGTGGTATACCAGGGCTAAACTTGGGAATCACTGTCCTAGAGGAAGTAGCAGGCTTTTCTGCTTCCGGTAAGGTTATGCCTACAGTGACATCAGTAAGATATAACAGTACAGAAATGGTGGCATGCTATAACTGTGATGGCAGCTGTGTGTACATACAGAGGAAGCAGCACATGGTGCAAGCTCACACCCTTTCAATAGATTTGTGTTGACTGTGGTAGCAAAACCGATTAAGGTAAAAGTGAAATTACCAATCTGTACTCCTTCTGGAGGTGTGTTCAAATGGTGTTAGTTTCTAGTTATTAGAGTATTTTGATGGTAGCAGGCTATTAAACAAATAGTAATATTGTGTGTAGGGCATCAATCTGAGCAAAGTGAAGTAGCACACAGTAGCTAGATGAAAATGGTGATTGTTGTGGACAGCAGAGGAAGAGACATCAGTAGCTGTAGCAAACTATCATTGTGGGATGTGTACAGTTTTACAGCAGTGGGATATTATAGCATAGATTTAGATTTGGGTAGAGCTGTAGGATCAAGTGTTATGACTTGATATGAAATGCTGTGTATGTTTGCAAATTTGCGCAGTACAATGTTTTCCTTGGGTTTGATGCAGAAAGAGGTTGGCATCTGTTCTAATATACAAAATGTGTGACTGTGTAGATTTGCAGACTTTCTTTATCTTTGGATTTCACTGAACAGTTGTTTTAAGCATTTGGTTTTGTTGTTTCCTACTTAATTGAAAATACGCTTAATACTGTGTACCCCAAAAACTGCATCTCTTCAGAAATGAGCTGTGAATGCCAAAGCTGATGTAATCCCACTCCAACTGCCAGGGCCAAATTAATCTCCTTCAGCTGATGTCAGGATTTGTTTTGACTCTGCATTCGACTCTGCCAGAGCAGCTCTACACACGCTTCACCTGGGATTTGCAGCTGGCTTTGGGAAGTTCACCCTTGGCGATGTAATCTCAGTCTGTCTGACTTCCAAAGGTGCACACAAAACTTTCTTCAAAAGCTTTTCCTTTTCAGTCCTCTAGATTTATTATGGTGTCTCTTTGCAAATATGGGTTTGAAAAAAATATATGTACAACTCTGTAGTCTTTAAAGATCTTATTGTGCTTTTAATGATTATATTGTGCTTTGCTGGAAATATTAAATTGATATGCTCTATTACATATATTAAGGTTGCAAAGTATACTGTGTATATATTTTTCTGGCAAGCATTTAGGGACACTTTCCAGTTTGTCTTTGTGATTAATTGTAACTTTTTATAATGAATTATGAATCTGAGAATATACTTTACAGGGAGAGTTTATCTTAATCAGAGATAACTCTCAAATCCACATTGGGTTGGAATAATAAATGTGTAGCCCATGAGACAGCTTAAATAATAAGCAGTAAGTTGACCAAATGAACTAATTAAAATTTAATATGTGAAGGTAAAACCTAGCAAAGTGCAGTCTGGGTCAAAGGAAATAAATGAAAACCTGAATAAAAAAGGAAGCATTGAGGTACCACTGTGACATTGATGAGTATATAGCACTCAATATTTCAATGTTGAAACAAGAAATAAAAAAAATATGAAAAGGCAGTGAACAAAGGGTCTTTCTATGCATCTTAATACACTGGCTTTGGAAGATTGGATTTGGGAGAGCAGCCTGCCTCCTGGTCCATGTGGTCCTATATCCTGTATAGTGTAAGATAACTTCTCAGCTCAATTACCGTATATACTCGTGTTTAAGTTCTCCCGCGGATAAGCCGGGGCTTGATTTTACCGTATAATTTCTGGTATTTTATAATGTCAGCCCTATAAGTTGAATGCCGAAAACTCACGCTATTGGTCCAAGAGATTATTATATGCTAACGCCCACCTGAGAGAGTAACCATGGAACACACAGCCTTTTTGTTTCGATGTATTGTGCCTACGTGACCACATGGTAATACCCAAACTATTCCGAAGCGACGTTTGCACTGTTTTTTTGTTTTTTATATCTCACACCTTTGTACACCTTTATCCCTTACCTACGATGAAGCGTTCGATCAGAAGAAAATATGAAGCTGGTTTTAAATCAAAAGTCATTGAAGTGGTGAAAGAAATTGGTAACTGCACTGCTGCAACAAAATTCAATGTGTCTGAGGAACTGGTGCGAGATTGGAGGGGGCAAGAAGATGTAAAAAAAAATGTAACTGTCGTATTTTTAAACGGGCATACACGTCTGATTTTATGATTGATTTTTTTGGGTTTCAAGACCCAACTTATATGCAAGTATATACAGTACTTTATTTATTTATTCATTCATTTAAGATTTTAAGAATGTATGTTGGCTATTCTCTGCTTTACTCATAGGCAAATGGTGGAGAAATCCTTCAGGAGATAAGGATTACATGGCACATAGAGTCATAAACAAGCCCTAGACCAGGCTCCAAGCACATAAATATTTGCAAGGAAACCAATTACAGTATTGAGGAATAAATCACAAACATTTTCAGTTAGAATTGTTTATTTTAATAAGATAAAATTAGAATTGTAGTAGCTTATCGTACATACAACACACTGCTTAAATGTATGCATCTAGGTTATTATAATTACGCTGTTTATTGTCATGGATGATGCCAAGAATTTGAATGTATGTCATGCAAGGTAACATTATATCAATCCTGCCCCTGTTGATCCACCCGTGATTCTTTCATTTGTGTTCTAAATTACCCTAAAATTCACAAAACTGAGGGTGTAAATACAGTGGAAAATCAACAGTAGTGATTGTAAGGGATAAGGATTAGATCGTGCAATAAGACAAAAACATGGTCATCAAGCATTGAGGAAATGTCACCAATGAGACAAAATAGGAACTAAGGGAAGTCCAAATAAATCAAGATCAAATTGGAGTCATTTGAAACATAATAAAAAAACTCAGAAACTATCATTAGTCCAAAATGCAAGAGGAAAATTTGTGTAACAAATAATGTAAGGTAGAATTGTAAGCCATAGATTTTGTCAGTTATGAGTTATGGTTCACGTTCTCTTATACTGAACGTGACATTAGTAGAAACAAAGAGTAGACGTCAAAAGTTGAATGGCAATGGCAGTAAATACAATTTGTGCTTATCAGAAGTTTTATGGCTTGGTGATGCAGTCAAATCATGAAAATTATGTTGTTGTCCATGGCGCCTATAAATAGCTTCACGTATCTCAATGAAGGTGTTTTTACCAGTGGCAAACTTAATGTCGAAACCTTACTTATCCAGAAGTATAACATTAAATAAATATGTTTTTGTGTAAGAACCCGAGCAAACGATTGACACATGCCCATGACTCAGAGAAGTCTGAAACTTCTCTTAGTAATATGGGTCTACTTCTACAACGTCATGTGAGGAAGGATGAAAATCCACACCAATGTATGAAACAACTTTTATTATTTGATCATGTGAAACTAGAACATATACTGGGAGTATAACACAGGAACTAGCCCTCTACTGGATGCTAACGTAGTGTAAGGCACGCTAACTTGGACAACTTATACAAATTGTTGGAGTGGGGGCAGAAACCAGAGTTCCCAGAGAAAATCCACATCGGCATTGGAAGGACATGCAAACACAATCTGAGAGCTGTGAGGCAGCAGCAGCACTAAGCCTTGTGGTGGCTAAAAACTTAATATATTTATCTTAACTTTTTTTTTTTTTTTCCATTAACTATTTATATTGCTCGTAATGAAATAATGCCTACTGGGAAAATTATCAAAGAACACGTATTACAACAGCAGCATTTCCAGGAAGTTCACTGAGTCCAAGTCATTTATCATCTTGACAAAAATGTCATCATCACAGTCGCATCTTCAGACCACGTGAATGCATTAAAGGTTTATTCTTAGATGGCCGCTTGCACTAAGATAAAACTTGGCTAGAGAGACTGCTCAGGTAGTGCTAATAGCTGCGATAATGTTTCGGAAAAGTACTTGGAACACAGTTCAGACATGCTTGCTGAGTTATAGCCAGCCTGCTTTAAACTAAATTTATGTTTCACCATTCCATTTTCATAATTGCACATTACATCACTGTTGTACAAATAACATGTTGTATTAAACAACATGTCTTTTGAAAGTATAGCCTGGTGCAGACACATACTAGTATTTATGTCATTTATTTTTAGGCAGTTTCAGTGCAAAGCTGATCGCGAAATATGTGCTCACTCCTTTTTTGCTGCCATGAACTCTTTGTGTGAAAATGCAGATAATCTTTAGTTTTATTAGGGCACAGATGCAATGTGTAACCTCTAAAAATGCGGTGAAAGAGTGTATTTTTATACTCCACTGGCACAGAATACAGTTGTCCCTGCACTACAACCAGTGAACTGTGCATCTGTTCTGGAGAACATCAGGAACTGAATATGTTTTATTATTCCCATTTATATCTTCAGACATTAAAAGCTTTAGAATTACTTTCCTGACAATTGACCTGCAGAGCTTTCTTTTAAAGGTAAACTGCCAGTGCAAATTATTGCCTGTTTACAGGCACCTTTATTTCTTCTCAGTAGGTTGACCATTAGAACAGGCATCACTTTCAGCATCTAATATAAAATACATGCAGTGTTTCAATGGTAAAAGCAGCTTCATAAAAGCAATGACACCCAATCCCTAACCTTATAAAACTCATGCACACACATAAGATCTTTGAAATACTATTGGGCATTGTTTAGTAAAGTTTCTTGTTAAATAAATGTATTAGAAAGAAACCACAAGAAAGGAGAACAAAATCATATGCGTTAATGATATTTAAAAAGCTTGCGTCATTACGGCTTCAGAAAAGCTATTAACCAAACACAATCTAAAAGCTGTTGACATTAAAATCGCACACATGTTTATTTATTTGGGCAGTAATTCAGAAGAAATTGTAAACTTTTACCACGCAAAGCGTTTTCATGTTGCTTGTTTTTGTCCTCATACACACCAAATACGTAATAACATAGGCAACATGTTTTTAAAATGATGCTTTATTTTTGTGTAAAACGACATACACATTATTGTCATTAAAAAACTTAAGTAGTTTAGAAAAAAATACGCTCAGAACATAATATACAAATAACTCTTTGCATTTACCATTGTAAATGTTCTGTTTTGCCTTCAACAAGGGCAATGAAAAACAGCACAGTGTTTGCCTGACATCCATTCACCAATAATTTAAAGTCACTTTGCCAGTTAAAGCAGTGGAGGTCAGTGGTGATTGTTGTGTGGCACTAACATTCTCTGTACATCTGACAATAATGACTCTATAAGCCTGGTCTCACATTCTGATCTCCTTACTACAGTAGTATATATTGTAACTGCCCCATCCAACGCAGTAGCTTACTAAGCTAAAGCAATGGTTCCCCAGCTGTGGTGGCAAAGGAATGTGCCTTTGAAGTAACAGTTAACAGACCATTATCCAGAGTGACCAGAAATATACAGTATGTGTGAGCACAACTGCATTAATACTGTACTGTGCTATTACAGTAGCAATAGTAATTGTTATTGAGTCCTCATACAAACAATCATACTCACATCCACAAAGTTGCCCTGAGTTTTATACAGCTGTGGTTTACACTGGACTCCCACCTTGTTTCCCACTAAATGCAGGCATTACCTGTGTTGAACAGTAGGTGTCAGTCCTCATTTTGGAAAATGTCTACACTACTCTCATTAATGTAAGATATTCCTCTTTGGGGCCAAGTAATTCCTTGGCAATTTCTTTTGTTCAAAATCACATGCTGTCACCTTCAATGGGTTAGGAAGAGGAGTTTTTTTATCTGCAGGTATAAATATTTGGGAGTTTTGCTGCACTATTAGTATTGCAACATTTCATCTGAAATTAATGTAACATTAATGACAGGTTGAACTGGTCTCAGAACATAAAGGAACTATATAAGGAAGGGTAGAGCAGGGTCTTTTACCTTTAGGAGACTGTGTTCCTTTAACATGAGAAGTGACATCATTCACATCTTCCATAATTCTGTGATGGCCAGTGCGATTTTCTACACGGTTGATGAACAGATATTTTGATCCATGTAAGATTGGCAAATACACTTGTCATTATAGCTTTTGAAAGAAGGGTGGGGAGGGGTATAATGTAGATGTGCAGGTGAATGAGCCTATGGTGTCCTTAATAATGGACTATCTTGGCAGGTTGATCGCAGCTTATGCAACTTAAGGACTGTGCCTCTGACGTGGATGTGAGCAACACCGGCGCACCACAAGGAACTGTCATGTCTCCTTTTCTCTTCATACTTTTTTGCAACTTAACATCAGCAAAACCAAGGAACTGGTTATTGACTTTCGCGGCACCAAAGAGCCTCTGTGTCCAGTCACTATTTAAAGAATGGATGTATGGGTGATCCACTCCTACAAATACTTGGGATTCACATCAGTGACAGACTGGACTGGTCTCATAAGACTGAGGAAGTATATAAGAAAAGACAGAGTAGGCTCCTCTTCATTTGTGAGCTGTATTCCTTTAATGTGGGAAGTGACATCCTTCACATCTTCTACAACTCTGTGATGGTCAGTGTGATTTTCAACACTGTGGTGTGCTGGGCCGATAACATCACTTCAGGAGATGCCCACCAAATCAACAAGCTAGTTTAAAGGGCAAGCTCACTTACAGGATACACTCTAGACCCCTTGGAGGTAGTAGCGAAGGAGAGAAATAAAATAAAACTGAGTGCCATTGTGAACAGTGCTGTGCATCCTCTCTCTGACACACTTGGCAGTATACCATAAGAAGAGGAGTGTTCAAGCAGGAAGTGCAAGTTCAAGACTGAAACAGTGTGCTACATTATTATGGGCTCACATTAGAAAAACACTTAGAAAGTTTCTTTCATTTTTTTTAATTTGGTGCAAATTTTGTAAAACATCAACAGAAATGCATACAATGATATAAATCCATCAATGTTGAGGGTATTAAAGTTGAAAACCTTCAATAAGAAATAATGGTGGTTATGCAGTATGTGGCAAATTGAATGCTTGAACAAAATTATGCTTATACTTTTAAGAGTTTACCACTAGCTCTAATTACTTGCTATGTTCAAATGCATACAGCTTTCAATGCTTAATTGTATTAAAGAATAAAGAGGACAGAAATACAAATATAGAGATTAAAAGCGAATGATCATATTAAAACTTAAAAACCATGCAGTATGAGAAAACATGACTATATATGCAAAGTAGAAATGCAGTATATAGGATGCATACAGAGTAAGCTGCTGAACAAGCATGTTTTCCCTTGAAAAGCCAGAACACTGCCATTCAGAGTAGATTGAGAGGCAAGCATTTCTTAAAAAGGACTGGGGCCTGATTCAGGAAGCTTAAGGAAGGCTGGAGCACAATAACTGATATGTAAGTTAAAGATGACTAACGTTTGACATAGAAACAATTTAGCCCAATGTGCGCAACATTTGCATGAAAAACAAAAAAGTTCCTGTAAAAACACAAATTACCTGACGGTGCATGGTTAAAAAGAAGCAAAGTACCCCTTTTCTTCTATAAACAATCAGTCTCTTAGACCCTAGTAAAGTGTGGCATTGATCCGCTTTCTTTCAGCAACATGGTGTGTATGGCATAATATAACTTGTTAAATTTACACAGCAGAGTTCAACAAGTACAAAAAATGTTAAGAGGTATAAGGTAAACAAAGGTGACCAGAACTTCCAATGAAGGTGCCCTAAAAATGATAACAGAAAAAGAACAGCATGACAAAAAATATCTGAAATATTTTAGAACTGTGATGTGTCGTAGAGTGCAACATTTTTTGGACAGTAAAGCATAATGAACTGTGCTGAGTTTATCTAATTCTTTGGCAAGAAAAACATGCAATCATGTAAAGTCATCCCATGCAAACTATCAGCATGCTGGAGGCACATTGCGGATCTCTTCAGTTGGCATCTGCCCACCCTGCCCTACTTTGCTTCCACATTGCGGCACCTTGTGTGAGGTCTTTTAAAATGTACTCTTCCAGCCTGCAGGCTGCTACCATAATTTTTTTTTTAATCGACTCTTCTACTTTGCAACAGCAAGAGCATCCAAAACTGATTGCCCATTATTTATTGTTCGTATTTTATTAAAAACCATCTGTATCAAGTAATAAAGTTTATACTAGTCAAAATTACAGTTAATAAGTCAATATGTCATATTTTTGGGAAAGTTGAGTTTTATTGTTCCCTTTTCACATCTGTTAATAATGAATAATGCTGCAATTGAAGTATTTTTGGTTTAGAAAAAAAAAATTATTAAGTTAGTTCCAAGTGGTAGTATTCTTGACCATGGGTGTGCAGCGAGGCTGTTAATGTGATCTACAACTATAATGAAAGAGAAGACGATAAGATCTCAGTGTGGCTGTCTTGTGACAAATCAAAGCAAACGTCTCCTGCCCCACCCATTCTTCTTCTTTAGCGACAGATGGAAAGGCAGTACTTGCAAGTCATAAACTTATGCAATGCTATTCTTTTTAGTAAATGTCAGATTTTTCTTTGATGGTGAACAACATCATACAATATTCATTCTAATGTTGGGATTTTGAACCCTAAACCCTAAACCTCAGACACACCTGTCCTTGTCCATTTTATTCCTGGAATTGTTATTACACAGCATGTTCTTGGTGTTCATTTCTTATTATGAATATCAAATAAAGTATATATGTGGCAGACTTTTAAGTGCAGATTTATTGTTCATTTAGCATTGTTTGTTTGCTTTTTTTCAGAATGAGGACCCCATATGAATATACATAAAGTTGTTCTGTTGATGTTTTTAAGTTATATTTGTACAGAATATCTAATTAAATGATCTCACTATATCGCTTGTACCCCCAGATTATTTTTCTGTGACATAATGCTAATATAATTATTTACATTGACTTTTAACAATCAAAATAGGTCTTTCATTTTTATAGATTCTAATTTCCAATGATACAGTACATTTCATAACAAAATTCCAAAAGTATTGTTAGAAATCTTTACCATAAAACCTGCACTAAAATTTTACAACACTTTTAGCAGACACAGAAAAGAGAGGACCACACAGAATGGCACAATGAACCTTAGACTCCTAGAAAGCTACTGAAAAGACTGTTTAGCAGAGATTAGCTCTTCTCACGCTTTGCACCTACCTCTGTTCTCTGAAGGCTTCTTGGTCTCTGACTTCTGCCAGTTCTGCACATGGGCTGTTGCTATTGGCTGCTCCAAACTACTTCTAATATTAAACAAATGGCCACAGTGCCTTGAAGATTTTGGAAATGGGTACACTAGTTTAAATTATTATTTATTTATTTTATTTTATTTTGCTGCAGGGGCGGATGATAGCATGGGCCAACATTTTAGCAGTAATCTAAATTCTAAAACTTTTCAACAGAAATCAATGAAATATAGCCAAGCAGACCCTCCGGTCAGTGGAGATGGACTGCAGTCAACATAATTGAGCTAATCACAGTCTGTTGTGAATTTTAAATTGTGTGAATTATTCCGCAGTTGTTGATGTTTTTCCATTTACATTATAACAGAAAGATTTTGAGAGTAAAAAGCAGTTTTGGAGGTTTTACAGTCAAAAGTCTATTGGCATATACTTATACTTAGTAATACATTTGATATGTAAATAAAGTGCACATGTTAGGTAAAGTAAATATAATGTATGTTTTAATTTTATATTATAAATCTCAAATTTCATTGGGTTAACAAGATGAGTTATACATTGTGCACGTAAGAACAGGTACTGTTTTGGCTAATTTGTTTTAATATTAAATTTAAAATCTCTGCCAAAAACACATACAACTAAACATAGCTGTATTGAATGCAGCTTAATTTTTTAAAACAGTACTTAGAAAGCAACATATTAAAGAAAATGTATTGTATATGGCAATAGTTAAATATAGTCTTTAATATAGTGGCTAATTATAAATATTGCACGCTGTAAAATTGTGTATTCTTTCTACCTATTGGTTTAAACAAGTCCATTAATTACAAATTACAATTACATTATTAATTTTTTATAAAAACATAAATGATGTTTTAATAGTACCTTGCATTATGTTATTGGTTAGTACAGGATTATACCAGAGTAAAGTTACAATGATATTTTCAGGTTGTGTTCATATAAGAAACGAGGTTATGAGGTGCACAAGTGCTCAGTGTCAATTAAAATCAAGCAATTATGGCTTTGGAAGGTGTCACAATGCTCTGATATTTAAGTACTGCTATGTGGCTCACACGGGCTCTTTTTAAGGTTAGCAGAATCAAATATCCACCAGATGTTGAATTTAGTCACCCCTGATCCCTCAAAATTCATCATCTGCTGCAAGTTTTATATATTGTGAAAAAAGGGTAGAAAAAGAAATTGTACTGTTGTAACAAAGAACAATGTCTGTTTCTTAAAGTAGCCAAACCGTTCATTTTTGTGGTCTGTCTAAGTAATCCTCAGTGGATTTTTTTTTTTTTCCAGGGCAAGGCATGCAAAAAGTCTCACAAGGATCAAGAATCAACTTGCCAAAAGAGAAAATGAGACAGACTTACCAGGAGTACATCTTATCAGGTAGCACCTGAAAATATTCTTAAATACTACATTTATCATTTTGTCTATGATTTTATTTAATTGTAAGAATGCCTTGCTGACTGACATCCTATCCAATGCAGGCTCCTACATTACATGACACCAGTTACCTTCACTTCTGGGCATGATATGCAAGATTTTGACATGTATCAGTGTATTTATTTTTTAACAAACACCTTTCTCCAAAGCAAGCTGTGTCACAGTGCAGTAACTGGCCATATTTCCATAAGAAGAACACAAGGAGATTAACTAACTAACTCGGACTCACATAGTGGGGACTGAACAAGCAGCACTGTGCTTTAAATGCCATTGCTTTACCCACTAGACCACATTTTTTGCCCAGCTGATTACGTGCTTAAATATCTCAGATGGAACTCAATGCTTCTTTTCTTTAGGAAAGGAGCAGAATACAACCTGCAACAAAGCTGTGCTTGGATGACACAAAGAGTGCGCCATCACTAAGGAACATTGAGGTGCACACGCAGAATAGACCTTATGTAAAAGCAAATTAGTCATGGATAAACTAGTCACTGACACTCAGAAGATATATTTTATGGTACCAAGAGGGATCACCATATGAAATGACAGGGTCTGTAACTGCTCAACAGTCTGACACCACAAGGAGTGATCAAACCAAGAGAGCCTTAGATAAAGAAACACATGTCAGTGAAATCTCTCTTTGGGCCTTGAGACAACAGGACTTGAACAAAGACTAGGTTCCATTACTGCTTTGTACCTTTCATCAGCTCATACTTTTTCAAAAGCTCATAGTTATTGTAAAGCCATTATAAAAGAGAGACAAAGACAGAAAATGTTTTGGGGGGATCTACCCAATATATTGTACAGAAAACAACAAAAATGCAACTTAAATTCTGCAGAGCAGTAACCATAGACTGAGTCTCCATCAAAAGAAAGACTGAAAACAAAGGTTATCCAGGCAGTTAAATAGCCCCCAAAAAGGAGAAGAGGTGGAAATTAGGTCATCGTGGGCTTGGTGAGGAAAAGGAAGAAGAAGATTAGGGTTATTCTCTTTAGAGGATCTGAAAAAGGGGCAAGAAGAAGTGTTAGTCCACTGATTTAGTCCTTGTCCCAGCAATTTAATCTTAGTTAGACCCCCGAGCTGCCTCCGAAATGCACATGTGCGACACCAACAAGTTTATTAGTATATGTACTGTATTTATACCCTGCCGTGGACCAATGTCCAAATTAATTCTGGTTCCTCCATATACCTGATGTGTTCAGAATTGGCTCGTTCTCGTAAGTTTAAAGAAGACTGAACTTCTTCTGTGGAATAACCATCCTTCTCAATGAATGCTGGCTTCTGTAATATTAGCACATTATCCTCTGTCACTTAGTATAATTCTCAAAAGCTGGAGTTTGAGCATTATTTTATGCTTTGCTTTACATCTCTATGTTCAATGCAGAGATACTCATATATGCCTTTATTATCTACTACTGCAACTGTGTGTTCAAAGACCTACCTCCATGATACAGTAACACATTAAATCAGGTAGAAAATGGGAATGCTGGACTTAAAGTGAATGCAAGTAACACATAATCCTTTAACCGGCTAGACTAACCTGACCTGGCCTCCTGTTTAATTTTCAATTGTCTTCATAATCTTACTACTGATCTGCAAAGACTAAATTTCAATATTCCAGCCAACTTGTCTTTGTTGAATTATTTAAATCATCTGTCATTGACATTTTCAGTACTGCACAGCCTTGTTATTTGATTATCGATGACAATCTCCTGCTGTTGGAGTTCAGCAGCACAAATGAACAAAGAAAGACATGAAACTTAAACATAAGCTAAGGAAGAAACTCTTGCTTAAACATAACATTTCCTTTATGTAACATTTTTTTTTCCTGGAGCCCTCATTTACTGTTTAGGAGCTACACAGGATTCAGCATCTTTTGTTGAATTATTTAAATCTGCACAAAAAAACCATTATGACTGCTTTAGAACTCATGTATCACACACAACAGGAAAGCTGATGCGGGGTGTGAACGTTTTTCTCCCATATCCATGTTCATACATTATTACTACAAAATAACCTTTGACAAAGGAAAATCCAGTTAATTGTAGTCTGCATGAAAAATACATTTAATATTAAGTTTCAATAAAGTATTGATGCAGAGGGCTGAACCTGCTGAAATTTCCTGCTCCCCACCAGCTGATCACAAGAATAGCTTTCCCCATTTCTCATAAGAAAAGGAAACCTTTAGCAGGATCTTTGCATTTGAGCTAAACAGAAATAGTTTAACTCAGCACATTAATGTATATCACATTCCAGTTTTATTTAAACAGAAGGTAATTGTTCGCAGTAAAATAACATCTGTTTCAAAAGCCAATTAAAGGGAGTGCCCCAAAAATACAAGTTGCTTACGGCAGTTGGAGTCAAGGCAATTAAAGCTTATTCGGTATGCACTGAACTTGGCAGGTGTATTATATAACACAATAGACATTCATTTCCAAAATCAATGCAGGTGCAGATGCCTGATGTTTAATTCTTCTAGACCCTTCTGCATGATGGCACCCCAAACAATAAAGCCAAAACCTCTTCAAACGGGTGGCAAAGGTGCTTACATTCTTTAGTGACAAATGAAGCTGGCACTGAAAAGTTTACATTCATTTGTTTGTTGAATCCGCTTTATGACTTCATCGCAATGTCACTCTCAGCTGCAACACAGGAAAGCCCCATCCTGTCAGATTTCAGCAGTCAGAAGATTGGAGGCCTCTAGCACACACCTGGCATTGCAAGACATTCAGATGAGTGTCAGGAAAGGTGTCAGCTTATGCTGGAGATGCCAGCAATTTTCAGAATGCAAACTCTTAAGATCACAACTATACATTCCAGTATGGCTTCACTCTGTGAAGGAGCAATCATTTAACCCACCCTGCCTCCAGCTGAAGTAAATGGTGGTCTATGAAATATTATAAGGTCTGAATGTATAAACCTTTAGTCAAGAAAGACACTGTTTTAATAGCTATGCTCTAAGAAAACGAGGCCTCTTCTGTATTTGGGGTTAAATCAGTGGCAAACTTAAAAGAGTGTTTGTGATTTGTTTTCATATGATGAGTATACAAATACAGTACAACATCTATAACTGGGACATCTGTGCTGCTCTAAAAGTAGAGGCACTGCTACTAGGAACACGACTCAGATATACCAAGTCTTATTGTTTCATTTGCAAATGGGACGGCTCTACTAAAGAGTCACATTCCATTAAGGGCTGCTCCGTAAGCATTTGGTTCAAGGACAAAAAGTGTAGCACATAAACCGCTTGTCAACCCGACAAAGATATTTTTTGCTGTTTCTTCCTATAAACCTTGTACTAATGAAACATTTTTGTGAAAGTAACGAAAAATGTGCATATATGAAACAGATGTTTCCAAGAACAACTCAATGCCAAGATTATGGAAGGCATGTTTTCTGGTCTACAGATCAGACACACCATCAATGACAAGCACTTAGAAGATCCGCTAGAGAGGCCGGAAGAAATCGTATGAAAGACATTCAAGGATGTTGATGAGAATTTTCTTGGCAACTACATAGCACCAAACTATGTCCAGTTGGTTGACAACATACTTCATGCATACAAAACCATGAAGTGCAACATGTCACTTAAGATTCAACTTCTGCATTCACTTGGACTTCTTCTCGGCTAATCTTGTTACAGTCAGTGATGAACATGGTGAAAGGTTTCATCAGGACATCACAACAATTAAAAAAGAGTTTCAGGGCAAGTAGAATCCGTCAATGATAAAAGATTATTGTTGGGCATTGAAATGAGAAGCAGCAGATGCTGAGTGCAAACGAAAATCAGCAGCAGAACTTTTTTAGCCCAGTTGAACTAATGCAATGTGTCACGCTAAATTCAATTTAAGTTAAGGTAATGTTTCTACAACTTAGAGTCGGTCCGAAATTGTGTCTGTGTTCAGCTTGAAGATGTCTATCATAATCACCCAAACTTTCAGGAAGCAAAAATTCCAAACAAAATAGTTGAGTGATTGTCTATGGTTTATAGTCAAGTTGACTTTCCTCTCTTTCACATTTGATTCGCCAGTCCTTTTATGTTTAGTCATATTAACCAGTAATGCAGGGAAATGCAATTAGGAGTGCAGCAAGGTTTGCACTCACCATTAGATATACTGTGTGTGGAACATGAGACTGTCTGTTAATTTTGCCCAAGACAGACACAGTATGTGCATATTTAATAAGTAAATAGATTTTAAAATAGATTTTCACTCTTACTGACACCTTTTTATAATGACCAGTCATCCTACTCCACCCCTACTGCATCAACAACTCCTACCACGTTAACTGGAATATCCAGTGATGAGCCCACTTCTGACCATCAGTATGGGATGTCCATAACTCCAGACCAAGTAAGGAGACAAATAAAGAAGCTACACACAGGAAAAGCTGCGGGACCAGTCCTTGAGTTCTTAAGGCCTGTGCTGACCATCGTTGTGGTGTCCTTTGTCACCTGTTCAATCTGTCCCCAAGGCTTCAGAAAGTACTGCAGCTGCAGAAAATGTCCTGCAATGAGGCAGTCGCCTCTTCACCTAATGACTACAGACTACAGTGACTACAGTGGCACTTACATGTCACAGCATGAAGACCTTTGAGTGGCTGGTCCTGGACTATATAAGCCCACTTGTGGTAGACCACCTGAACCCACTGCAGTTTGCCTATTGGACAAAGATTAAAGTGGAGGATGCAATTATCTCTCTTCCCCACATGGCTTATTATCACTTGGACAAAGCTGCCAGCCCTGTGAGTATTATGTTTTTTGATTTCTCCAGTGACTTCAATACCATCCAGACATACCTGTTAAGGGGCCAATTTTTATTTCTTTTTTAAAGTTTCTTCATTTATAGTCATGCTGGTGTGTGTGTATATACCGGTATATACATTATTTATCTATCTATTTATGTATTTATTTAAAGAGCTTCTGTAAAAAGCTAAATTTCCCTCTGGGAACAAAATATTCTATCTATCTATCTATCTATCTATCTATCTATCTATCTATCTATCTATCTATCTATCTATCTATCT
>JANRMT010062840.1:551381-656835 GCA_026402145.1 Polypterus bichir lapradei | reverse complement strand
TCTATCTATCTATCTATCTATCTATCTATCTATCTATCTATCTATCTCTAAAACAAGCACAGAACTATACAGTGCAAAATGAGATTTAACATATTCCTTTTTCTTTTAGGAAAAAATGGCCCATCTTGTATTGGAAGTAGGACAATGTCCAGAAGTAGCCAGTTAAAGCTGGTCCAGAAGAATACATTTGACAATATCACACTGTATACTAACAGACATACTACTGGGTGTCTTTATGAGATGTTATTATCCAGGCGTTATTGCTGCAAGCTTGTGAACTATGACAGAAAACTCATTCTTCTTTTCCCAAAACTTTAGCATTAACATTTACTCATTTGGCTGACACTTTTATCCTATAGGTAGCTTAAAACATTTGAGATACAATTGGCTATATTTCATTTGTTTTTCCATTTTGATCTCAGGCAGGTCAAGGGTCTGTTTAACACACACCTCTGCCGAGAAGACATGAATTGGCCACAAAGGCATTGGAAAGGGAAAGCAGAATCACAACAAAATGGGATGCAGTATTTGATGACAGTGAAAAAAAACAGGGAATAGTAAAGATTGTTATTTCAAATCATCTGGCCTTTTCGAGTAGCATTTTTATTTTCCTCTAGTCTAAAAATATTCTGTATAACTAATTTTCTAAAATATTGATCACTTAAAAATTGTATTTAGTTTAAAACAAAATGATATGTTACTGATGGGACCCTTTAATTTCACACAAGCAAAAAGGGACAGCAATCTGAGGGCTTACAAAAATAAAACTACGCTGGAAATGCACCCTCAACAAAAGAACATTATAAATCAGCGTTTCTTATGGTTGCATTTTAATGACAAGATTTAGCCTACATTAAACTTTAAAAATAAAGAGAAAAAATTAAATTAGGTAGAAATGATGCTGGGTGAATACAGATGCCAGAAAGAACAATCCAAGCAGCCAGCTCCCAGAGCCAATTTACCACAAGCGAAATGATACACAAATTAGTTAAGGGGGGCGCGATCCAAAAGCTGCGCTTACCAAATGAGACTTAAATAGTGAAACGGATGCGGCATGCATAGCTGATTGCATGGAGGCATTCCAGAATTCTGGGGCCATGTAACAAAACTCCTTTTCACCTCCCTTTTGCAGCGGGACTGCGGCCGAGAGGCAGGCGTCATGCCACTCCAGTGACTGACATCCTGAAGTCACCTATTAGGGCATTAAGACATGCTAAGCGACTGTCTCGTGAAGTATGGAAAATAAATTAAAATGGTCGCTATGTGGTAATATGCAGCGACCCTCAGCAGGTGAGAAGATAACGCAGCATTATAAGTGCTGTAAATGCCCTGGGAATAAAACATTTTAGATTGACGAGTTTTAAGTCTTCTAAACGATACATGGTCACGTGAAACTGTAAAATAGCAAACACCGAATTATTTCAATAAAGTCTGCGATGCACGGTAGATCAGTTAACTTTTCTTTGGAAGCGGAGCAGTCGAGGGTAGGAAAGGGGCTGTGAAACCAGCTTTTTTTAAAAAAAAAAAAAAAAAAAAAAAAAGAGCTCGGTTTTCAGACCTCTGAGTTGTACTTATCTATGACCATAAAAACACGTTTAACATTTTATTCGCTTTTCGTGCACTCTCGCTTCATGTTAAAATTTGGCAGTGCTGGATCAATGAGATTTGCTCTGGCTTAATAGTTCGTGCCGTTGCGGGCAGATTGGTTTCGAATCACAGACTTAATCAGATTGTTGTTGTGTCTGCAAGTTGTCCTGTTGTCTGTTTTCGTTCTTCTTCCGTATAGTCTGCGATGGTGAGATGAATGTGCGGATGGCGCTGACTGAGTCATTTCGGATTTTCAATAACAAATTGGAGAATACTGAATATCTCGTGCACTGTGCACCATCTAGACCGCAACGATCATCTGCATCCAGGTGTGGTTTAAGCCACAGCCATCTTCAAAGTCGAGCGAATGTCTGAATCGACTGCTTGAGTGACGAAGTATGCAAATACCAGTCGCCATAAAATTAGTGACCACCGGTAGATCACAGCAGCGTCTTCGGCGCACGCGTATAAAATAAAGCCGTTTAGGGACTGAATCTGACCCGATGAGAAACAAACGGAACTAACAGTTATTAGAATGTGTTCAGCTTTTACCCATACGGTTGCTTCATATTTTTCTTGTTATTATTCTTGGAACAGAGCGATTGTATCTGACGCGTTTTGAGCCCCCTTTATGCAACTCACCCCATATTGCTGAGAGAAATCGTGTCAACACATTTTGAATTTCTGAGTGGTGCAACTCTAATTCTTAAATAAGATAGCAAGCAAGGAAAAAAGACTTGTCCTCACTCCAAAATGGTTCTTGTGATATACTATGTCTTAATTCTAATAACGAACACGTTCAGCATCTCCTTTTGTATGAGAACTGACGTAAATGTATTCATACAGGTAAACATTCACAAGTTTAACTTACATAGAAATAACGCAGATGAATGAAACTACTTCAAATGTCAGCACCGCTTAGAGAAGTGATTATTGGGGTATGTTGCTAATATGAAAAAAACTTTTAAGTTGACTTTACTCGAAATGTTTTAAAACTCATTTTCTTAGATGTTGTATTAACTGTATAGGTACAAACTTCATTCGATGAAGTGATGTGCCTACATTAGGATGGCACAGAGCCGTGTTGTCAAGTGGGCAGGCTACCCACCGAATGGAATTAAGAGTTTAGGGCATTAAACGTTAATGAGATATTTTCAGAAACATTGTATTTCATCTTTGGACCTTTTTATTTGGCAATATTTCTTATGTAAAGTTAATTATTTGGCAAGATTTATTATATAAAGTTAATTATTTGGCAAGATTTATTATATAGAGTTAACGGATTTGTATTAAAGTAATACCCTTTTTTAGTCTGGGGAATTCTCACTGCTTTATACAATAGGAGGGGACGTTAACCACTGCACACAACGGTACATTTTGGAGTGACAAGTATTTGCTTTATTATGAAAAAGGAAGTGAGCCAGTAGTCTTTCATTATGGGGCAAATCCGACGCTCGCCCATACATTACAAGAGAATCGCTTTCTTCACCACGAGGTTACTTGTAGTTATTTACGTCATCCATGGTAATTAGATGCTTAATACTTAGGAAACAGATTATTAATGGGAATTGTATTCGTTACATGAAGCATCAATTTGTTACAAGTGGAACTCAAATAAGTTGTGCATTGACAAAATGTATTACATTGCTGTAAAACTAAATTATTGCTGTAGTGTTAGATTAACCATAGCAGTTAAATCTGAATCACATTGTTCAATCTCAGTGGAATTACCCAGTTAATTCGCAGTTATTTTCTCGTTGATTTTAAAGCGTTTTCGATATGTTAGAGACCAATCAATGTATATGTCATTTTTTACATCCTCTTTATTACTTAAGAAGTCATTTCAAATTCTTTCGCGTTGATGACAAAAAACCTTAATTCTGTATCTGGTAAACTGTACCCCGGTTATACACAACACGAAATGATCAGTTCACCAATTTTCGTAGCCCGCGTTTTCCCATTTATAGGGTCGCACGGAATGAAGGTCTTTCCCAGCGTCATGAAGGAGAAAACCACACCACGTATCTATGGAAAGGGAATAAGCAAGTCACGCACAAAACTGCACTCGGTGAGTTACATGCCCATCAGAAAGAAAGAACGTTTCGAGCGGTAACCACTGCGCCACCTGACTTCTTTTCGGTTTCAATAAGAAAACAATGCAGGTTCTTGTTGGGTTTTAAACAAAACAATTATTACAAGTTTCAATATTTTTCATTAAGTGAAATCTTTTAGTGCGATGGGCTTTTGTTATGGCAAGAGCCTTATGGGAAGTTGTACATATCAAAAAGTATTCGAACATTTACAGTAACAGCTACAATACAAATTATAATTAACCTATCTATACCTTCTTCCTGTATCATAATGCTTCGCCTCTTTTCCCATCATTATTGCTTTTAAGAATATGCAAAAGGAAACGAAGAGCCCACATCAAAGGGGATGCTGCTAAAACCCGTTCTTGTCTAAGTAACCTCATACGTGATGATGATATCTTGTCAGAAAGACGGAGTTTCTACATTCAAGTTATTCCTTCGATAAGAACCAAAATGCCTGTCTGTAGCTTATTTTTAACAAAACTACATCCTCTGCATGCGTTTCTTGACGAGCCTTTCCTCGATCATTTGCAAGTGAAAACGTACTCCACATCACTTAACACTCTTAAAACAGCAGGAGTTTTCAAGTTCGAGAAACGGTGTCTTGCCATTCACATGATGCCAACACTCTGCATAGAAACGGCTATCCGTTTGCAAAAACTACACAGTAGCAGGCAGTTGAACCCTAAACCTCATGTTTACTCGATTATGTTGACCTCTTTTGTAAGTCGCTTTAGATAAAAGCGCCAGCTAAGCAAACAGATATAAATATAAACGGGACGCCAGTCGAAGAGTTTATTCCCACTCAATGGCACATTCACGGGCACTGGGCTAACGAACACTGCGCAGAGAATAATGCGCAGAAGCTTTGGTGATTGTCTAGGAAACCTGGAATCAATCCGTTCGTTATCAAACCATCTCAATTTAGTTAAGGGTCCCGGGCCATTTCCAGGTAGTATCGGGTGCAAGGACGGAGACCTTTCTGAAAGAAGTAACCCTCCGCCACTGTCCTGTCACCTACACAAACGTATACCTGTAAGTCAGACAGCCTGTCAAAGAAGCACCAGAAGGAAGACGTCGATTTATTCTACCTGCAATGAAGTCTCCATCTGAACATTCACACTGTCGCTGATTAATCGAACACGCATGTTTGGGTAACGAGAGAGAACAGGATTCCCGCGAGAGAAAAAAATAAATCCACCCAGTGACCTGGCAAAGAACAGAATCGAGGCCCCTTCACTTTGAAATGGTTGCACTAACCACTGCGCCACCGTGTCTTGACCGCATGAGATAATTTAATAAACTAGAAGTCACAGTGCAAGACAGCAGAAGCATCCGGCAGGAGCCTTAAAGCTAACCGCGTAACCGAACTCCTAGAGTGAGTCAGGGGGTCTCTACCAGAAAAAAAAAAGTACATTTAAAGGCGCCGTTCTTCAAACTTAACTCAAGCAAACCGAGGATACAAGAACATTGACGAGCTAAGAAATCCGAATAAACAATAAAATAAGCAAATAACCGCTAATTATTTAGAACCCCAGATTAGATCATGTGTTTCTTGGCAATGAAGCTCCATAATGCGGCTTAGACGCCCCCTCTGCTGGCCCCGACCTTGCACTTCCACTTCCAAAAACTATTTTTTAAAGTAGTCTTTACTTACAAGTATAGAACACTTTGTTTTTTAAATGATCACTGTTATGTCGCATAATAAGATTAAAAAAGGCCCCTTATAAAATGCATATTGGATGGAAACTCATCTATGAGAATGACATTTTATTTTGTTGCACAAATATCAGGTTGCATTGATGTAATATTTTATGAATTAAGATCCCAGTTGGTAGATGCTGTAAATGCAGTTGCGTCTTAGGGATGTCGATACCTTTTTTTATTTTTGAGATGTAGTCGATTTCTTTGCTCACTGAGGTCTGTGTGGTTTATTACACTGCACCGCTCAGCTGACACCTCCAAAATGTTCTTCTGACCGTGATATTAAGCTTGCGTCTGCTGTCAGCGGGTC
Organism: Polypterus bichir lapradei; assembly: GCA_026402145.1. Classification (NCBI taxonomy): domain Eukaryota; kingdom Metazoa; phylum Chordata; class Cladistia; order Polypteriformes; family Polypteridae; genus Polypterus; species Polypterus bichir. The sequence continues at coordinate 651,144 of JANRMT010062840.1, read as the reverse complement.
TGTGTGATGCATTATCTCGACCGAGAGTGGAAGAACAGCCACGGAGCAGATCTCACTTGCACTGCAATCGTGAAGAATCGGCTCAATTAGGAATAATACGAAAAATGGCTTCCATCGGTGTGGCTTTATTCCCCAAGTGCCTGTGGTTTTATTTTCCTAAGAGTTGTGGAAAACAAGCATGTGTATGGAGGATAAGGATTTTTTTTTCACCATCCAGCGTCTTTAGCAATTAAATAAAAAGTTTCCTCCCTTCCAAAAAATCAAAGCGGAGTTGCGTCTTTTAACAGTGTATTAGCAGGGACACTTTAAAAATAATTCCTGACACCACAAAACCTTTAATGCAATTTTAAGCTAAAAGTAAACAGAGCGAAAAGCGAGAGAGACTGAAAAGAACAGTAAGATAAAAAGAACATTTTGCTTAAGAAGTTAACATTCTTAGGCGCAAAAGATAATAACGAAAACACGGAGCCCAGCGACTGCAAACGTAATCCAAGAAGTGAACGGTGTGCTTTCGCAATTATTAAGTGCAAATAAATCTGAAATACATAAAATGTACTATAAATAACTCTGTTATAGACAAGCCACTAATAAATTACGTGTTGCACTTGCCTGAAAGCCTTCAACTTTAACCACTTTACAAAACGTACCCAGTAGGTTAAAATACACCATTTTATAAATTTAGAGCCAAATATGCCTACTCCAGGGGACCTATCTTTATGTTTTTATTTTCCTTTATTTTTAGCCAAAGCCATTTGCACAAAGTCTTATTGGATTTAGACATGACGCCTAATTACAAACAGAACTTGCATTTGGAAATATGAAAAATGTATGCACTTTACACTCACGTAAGGAACAAAAATGATTGATTGTACACTAAGTGCAAGGAGAATGCCAATACAGACTTTAAATGTGAATGACGCAGCAAAGAAGTCTGCAGTTAAATTACATCCCAGAACCCAACTGCCACATTTGTTTAAACCACCGAGTACAGAAAATGAAATCCCTGTGTGTGCAGAAGTGACGCAGCCAAACCATCTGACCCCAGTCGCCAAAAAGCCCTGGTACGTACGCCAGTCTACGCTAGTATTTCACCCAAAGTAACCCATGTTCACACATCAGGAGCTCTAATTTGAGAACATTTACGAATACGAACAAACCTGAAGTTCTTAAATGGTGTTACAAAATACATCGCGTCTTCCAAAAACATAGAAGCCCTGCAATTATATTTAATTAAGTCGCGTAGTTAATGAAGTAACAGTTCATCAAAACTGCTAATCGGAACACGCTGTTACATTGTAATTGCAGTCTGAAGAGTAATTCATTTAAAAAGTATACTTCTTTCACATTATAATTGTTTTAAACTATTCGTTACCTTATTTTTAAATATCATACACACACACACACATACACACACACTCTATATATAGGTTGTTTATTTCACTATTTAGGTGAGCTAATATCTGTTTAAAGAAATCAGTTATTGCCCCATCTACATGTACAAACGTTTACAAAAAATAATCTGCCAAAACAATTTTAGAAACTTAATGATAGGAACAACAAATATTAATTATGTTAGGAATTTAATCAGATAAGAAAGTATTTTATTATTCGGATGTTGCTACGGAATTCTGTTTTGATTAAAGAATAGACTATTCAAATGATTTTAATTTAAAATAGCACGCTGCATGGTTCTCTTTTTAAATGGCAGCTGGAAAGCATTAGCTTAAAGTGAAGTCTTCTTTAGATTATTTTTTGATTGATTGATTGATTGATATAAAAATCCATCAATACCTCCTTACCAGTAGTGTGACTTGCATAGCAAGATGACCGCTTGTATTTCATTTGCACATTTATAATTTGAAGTTTTACTCCCCCCAAGTGAAAGTACATTTTCGAATTTATCGGTTCTCTCATGTGAAAATTTCAAAAAAGATTAATATCATCAAACAAGATAAATCAACAACAATTAACAAGATGCATACCACCAACTAAATGACGTTAGATCTTGGCACATATTCACCGTATTCCTCTACATTTCCACTGCACTAAGGCCATTAGTTTAAAGCTGGAAAAGAAAGTGGGGAATGAAAAGCAACATAGTGGCAGACTGGTGAAAGTGTGAGAGAGAGAGAGCGCCAAAAACCGGGTCGTCTGCGTACCACGTGATAACTGCAGGACTCGAGAACAACGATATAAAAGATATAACAAGGAGGTGATAATTTAATGAGCTCCGAAATAGCAAGCCAGCACCTGAGGATACCCGAACGCATACTTAGGAAAGGAAAACGATGGCAAAAAGATCAACGGCTCCGATAGTCCCGTAAGATTAAATGACAGGCGAAAAATTCTGCAATGGAAAAACAGCTGACGGAAAGAAGACTTTTTTTTTTTTTTTTTTAAACGAAATTTGTTTTATATTGCACCTTTTCACAGTGAATGAATACCATCCTCACGCACTTTACAGGTAACAGTGTTTTCCAGATGTTCCATATTTCTAACGTATGAGCACTGGGGATTTGCTGGGGGTCACATAGTGAGATTAAGATGGTTAAATTGTATGGTTCAAAGTCCAGGGCCTTGAGACCAAACTTTAAAAACGAAGGGAGTGAACACATGCAGGAGAGAAAACAATGGAGCTATCAAACCAGTGAGGCAAACGGAAGGATTTGAGCATTCTGAACAATTCAAGAGAGCTCCAATGATATGACTGGACATGAATTGTCATATTTGCTCTTGAGTACCACCATTTATTTCCATTCATTTATTATTCAGATTTACCAGTATGGTTATTTACACAATATGCAAAAATAAGTTTAAAAGCATAATCGCTGACATTGTCAGAGATTCATGAGGTTTTAAAAGTGCAGGGGTGCCAAAGTTTGGTCCTCAAGGACCACAGTTGTGCAGATTTTTGTTCAAGCTCAATTTTTTAATTAGAAGGCATTGGCTCCAGCTGTCTGGCGACCCTGTTCTGGATCTCTGGATAAGTGGGTTTGGAAGATGGATGGATAGATGAATGGTTGCATCTGAAGCAATTATCGCTTAAGCAATGATTCTGAATGTCCTGTTAGTTAACTCACTTATTAAACTTCCCATCCTTTAATTGCTTCTTTTAGTCTTAAAAACCTACAGTCACTGTTTTTTTAATTCCTTGTTGGTGTTGTTCAGCTGCCGATTAAGAATAAGAAGGAATTGACAGAAGAACCAGCAGCACACCATAAAACTAATCGGTCCCATTTACACCTGTGTGTGTTCATCATGAAGTGTCTGAATTAATAATGTTTAGAAAGAAATGAAAGAGAACAACGTGAAGGATTGAGAATTACTAACATTCCCCCAGACCACAAATCATTAGGAGGATACCCTATAGGAAAAGAAAAATCTGCAGATATGAATGACGTGGCACACACTTAAAACGGGAGTGATCTCCCCTAGACTTTCTCATATACTCAGATATGGGGATGGATATTTGAGGTTTAAACTGCAAGACAATGATCATATTTTAATATTATGTATATTAAAGAACCATCAATAACCAATCAAATTAATAATATATTGAACAATTATTATAAAAGTAAAGTTGAATAAATCAGACACTGCAGCTGCATTAATAAAAAAGTTCCACTTCCGGTTAGTGGAAATAGCTTAAAAGTTGATAAAAATCTATGTTTTGTACCTATTGCTTGCATGCAAAATTTGTTTGACCTAAGTAAAAGAGCACACAAGTTATCGTGTTTACACACACACAGACATAATTCCAAAAATGAATAAAAAAGTATCACTTCCGGTTAGCAGAAATTGGTCAAAGGTTAATGGAAATCTACGTTTTGTACCGAATACTTGTATGCAAAATTTGGTTGAGCTAAGTGAAAGCATACTCATCGTGTTCACACACACACAGACAGACAAACAGACATAATTCCAAAAACAGCATTTTCGGACTCTGGGAGGTCTAAAACATCGAGATTCATCAAAATCGAATTTTTGGATGATTACAACACTTTCCCTACAAGAAGTAAATTGGACTCAGGGACGTATAAAACATTGAGATTTACGAAAATCTCGATATCAAATTTTTGGACGATTACAATACTTTCCTTACAAGAAAGTAAATTGGACTCAGGGAGGTCTAACACATTGAGATTTACGAAAATCTCTATCGAATTTTTGGACGATTACAATACTTTCCGTACTAGAAAGTAAGTCCAGACTAAGGGAGGTCTAAAACATTGAGATTCATCAAAATCTCGATATTGAATTTTTGGACAATTACAATTCTTGCCCTACGAGAAAGTAAATTGGACTCAGGGAGGTCTAAAGCATTGAGATTCATCAAAATCTCAAAATCAAATTTTTGGATGATTACAACACTTTCCCTACAAGAAGTAAATTGGACTCAGGGAGGTCTGAAATATTGAGATTTACCAAAATCTCGATATCACATTTTTGGATCATTAAGCCTTAGGGTATGAACAAGAAAAAATAGTGCAGCATCTGGAGACCTAGACAAAGGCCGCTGAACTGCGCATATGGAGGGACATGTGGAATTTAAGGGCAAAAGTATCAAATGGGTAAAGGGAGTTTTCAGAGTTGCAGGTGAAGGCAGAAACCTCAGGAAGAAGCGATATAAGTAATGGCTGAGACGTGCCAAGAGAAGAAATTCAACTGTGAGTATATATGAAGAATTTTTTAAATTAAAAAAGAAAAAAAAAATTAAAGAGAAAACCAATTTAGGTAAGGAAGAAAGTCTCAGAAGAGGGAGATCTTGCATCCACTTGAAATAGATATGCCTCAATACATGCTTTGGGCTGAATGCAAATGATGCCCAATGATAACCAACCTCAGAGTCTTTATCTTCTTGACAGTCTAATATCTGATATTTTTCAGTTAAAATATTTTCAGGTAAACTGACCCAGTGTTTAATTCATTTGACTCCAATGTTTTGTGAATGCACACAAAAATATAGCAGATTTAGATGTGCAGGGATAACCAGTTTATGATTAAAGTGCCAACACTCAGTAGTACAAAATGTGCCAGACACACAAGAGAAGTCAAATAAGACTGCTGTCATGAAACAACTAATTCATTGCTAAATAAGCTTGATCCTCTTTAGGATTTTTATCCAATTTCTTAGACTCTTAAAGTGAAATTAATTATTAAAACCTGATATCCATGTTGACACTGGCAACATTTTTTAAAGTGAGATATATCCCAGTAACAGCATGAGAAATAAAAATGCACACAAACTGTATACTGTATTATTGTGCATTTTAATTGTATTTCTTAATTATACAAGTTGCAAACAGCAGGTCTTTGTACCCAATAAAGATATGCTTGTACTGTTCTATTGTATTAGTTAAAGCAGTCATTTAACATTCATGTCATTTGAAAACAGTACTATTTCCTTGTTATTAATTAATTTAATGGTAAACTGATTGAAAACATCAAAAACAATACATTAAGTAAATCCATCCATCCAGGTCAGTAGATAGGTTATAAAGACAATTTGATACATCATGGAAGCCAGTATAGTCATGCTAGGCCAGGGGTGATGTCTCACACAATGTATGGGATTTGTTCATATTTGTGATGTGCCATCTGTTGGAATGATAAATTCAATGCATTTTATCACTACTAATTGGTGATGTTCCCATCTGTTGGAATGACAGAGACATAGTATCCAGACAGACACTCAGACACGTAATCTTTCATTAAGTAGTATATAATATTGTCATCTATGAAAGGTGCTATATGAAATAAAAAAGACAGAAAGTAAGAAAGAAATTAGAGTAAATGTAAATGATGATGATAAACAACAAAAGGCAAAATTGCCATCTTGTTGTCCTCTTGTGGTAGATATATAAAATTGCAGCACAAAAATTCAGGTTGTCTTTTTTTGAAGACACACCTATAGTCATAGCCTCCCTCTCACTGACTTGCCATACCTGTAACAGATTTTCAGTATTTTATGCACATGGTATGGTTGTACAGATGCAGTGTGGAAAAACTGTCATCTTTATTTCTGCTATTATTGTTATTAACACAGTTCAAGTAGTGACTTCAATAGTATTTAAAAAATTAGCAAAGCAAGAAGTCCCTGAAAAAACACACTTTTATAATTTCAGATTGGATAGATGAAGTACAGTCTACATCTGGAGATATCAAAAAGAAATCGAAAATAAGAGTTTACACTGAAAAAAGTATAACAGTGAGGTTGTCCATTCAAGGTAAATTTTCTCTTTCAAGCAACTTAAGATTAGTCATTTAGTGCTGCAGCTTGAAATATTTGGTTACAGATCTCAATCAAAGTAAAAAAATTTGTTTGTACCAAATTAAGTTATGGTGGAGGGAATAAACGTAAAAATCCTATTTCATTTAACTTAATATTTTAGGTTGTTCATGTGCTGTGTTTGAGGGGCCGTTTGTATATTCTTTCGGTCGAACTTTCCAGTTTGATGGCTTTCCAACTGCCAAAAAAGAACAACTTAAAAAATACTTCAGTTAAAAAAAAAAGTGAATTGCACCCAATCACTCTAAATGATTTGCCTCAACTTAAAAATTGTGGGATCAATAAGCTAAAAATAATTATATTGGTTCAGATTGAAAATATTAAGTGTGAATCATCACTTTTTTTTTTCAGTGAATGTGTGCTGTGATCTTACTGCTTCCAAATGGTAGCTAAAAAAAGTTCCCATTCTTGCTGGCGTCCCCAACCAATCTGCCGTTGACATCTTTGCCAGTTCTGCAAGTACTGCGATAAAAGACCCAGAGAGAAGGAGAAGGTGTGGACCTAAGAGAAGCACGGGGACCATCCAATCATTTTCTACATCTGCTTTACCCTGACCAGAGGAGCTGGAGCCGATCGCAGTAAGCATAGGGAACAGGACCACCGTAGGGTAAGATGAGAGACCTAAAAGTCGAAATTTAAAAATTTGTGAAAAGACCCCATTAGAATGCTTTACAGCTCGTGATCCACTCACCCTCCTCATTAAATAGAAAAGAAATCACCCATCCAATATCTCATAAACATCAACAATAACACGTCAGAAAGAGTGACAACACTTTTGTCCGAACCCTGAATGGGCTCGTTAAAAGAAGATGGTCCTGGAGGTCCACGTAAAGTAGCACAACCGCGCTGCCTACCGAGTCCTCTTTGAGTCGGGCGGGGTCGCACATCACTTGAGAGTCGTTAACATTAAGAAAGTGTCGGCGAGTAGCTCAGGAGTATAACAGCCCCTGTCTAGAGGGGCAGCCCTGGGTCCAAGACCCCGTCAACAACCCAATAGGATTTACTTCAAATTGTTTAATGGCCTTTTTACATGCAGTGCCTTCCATCTTCCAATAATATTAAAGACTTCTTGCACTACACAGTAGCAGAGGGTTAGCTCACCCCGATAAACGGGCCAATTCAACCCACCCGGTTCAATGCCGGCCTGTCCCTTCGTAGTGCGAAGCTCCTTTATTTAAGGGGTCCGCTGAGTTGTCGCTGTTATAAAGTACGACTGGCCGCCAGTGTGAGGAGTCAGTTGCGGTAGCTCAACCGGGTAGACCACTGATGTAGACCCACCAGGTCGAGTTCGAGACCCACCCCGGGAAGCGGAGTGTTAAAGTCAATCGCAGTCTTATTATATGATGAAGTTGGCGATACAAATAATTTATAGACTACACCGCTAAAGGGGCCGGCTGTGCGACATCGTGAAAAGAGAGCGGCACGAGCTGAAGGAGGTCCTCAGTTCAAGCCCATCCTCCACCCCGTAGGATTCATCTCACATAACATGTGTCCGTTTAGTTGCAGCGATCTCCATTCTGTCAGTGATATTAAAGATTTCTCAGAATTTCATCGCGTATGATTAGCTCACTGAGGTAAACCAGCCGATTGAGTTTTCCCGGTAAAGAGCAGTGATGCGGGGTTCGAGCCCCGTCTTCTCCAGCCGTAATAAGAAGCCAACCCATTCCTTTACATAAAATTAAAACCTGTTCGTTAGCATTAAATGTGACTGGTCGGCTTGCTAAACGGACAGACTTGGTAGCTCATCCGGGTGGGCCGCTCATGTAGCGTAGAAGAGCGCGGGTTCGCGTCTCTCTCCAAATCATAGGAGCAACTAAAATAGAAAGCAGCCTATTTATTTGCTGTCGTCACCGAAGGGTTAACGATATAAATGACCATATACCCTGTAGGATTCGCCTCACATAACATGCCAAGTGTCAGTTTAGTTGCAGCGCCCTCCATTCTGTCAATGATATAAAAGATATCTTGTAACATCCACGCGGAGGAGTAGCTCACCGAGATTGACGAGCCGATTCAGTCTTCCCGGTAAAACACAGAGGTGCGAGGTTCGAGTCCCGTTCTTTCCAGCTACGATAAGCAGCCAACCAATTCCTTTACATTAAATTAAAACCCTTTCGTTAACATTAAATGCGCCTGGTCAGCTAAGCAAACAGACAAACTCGGTAGCTCAACCGGGTAGACCGCTCATGCAGCGTTGGAAGTGTGCGGGTTCGCGTCTGCCTCCGAGTCATAAAAGCAACTATAACAAAAAGCAGGCTCTTTATTTGCTGTGGCCACCGAAGAGTTAACGGTATAAATTATTTCTAGACCCTTCTCCTAAAGGGGACCCCTCGGTGGCATAGCGAAACGAGCACTCGACCCCGGCAGCCAAATCCGAGTCGGTCCCGCGTTCGAGACCAACCTCGGCAGCCAAGCCTGAGCCGCCCCATGGGCAGGGCGACGAAAAGGGACACCCACACCGAGTCGGAGGGCCGCAAGAATGACGACTGAACGCGACACTCGAACCTGGTCGCCCCCGAGTCGCAGAGGGCCCGCAAGAATGAACATCAAAAAAGAATTTCTTTTACGTGATGTGGCTACGAGGAGATCAGTTGTCAAATGTGCCTAAGTTCAACGGCGAAAAGGTTCAAAGAGTAGCTCAGCCGGATAAACACCGGCAATACCCAGCCGCCAAGATGGAACAGGCGCTGGGTTCGAATCCTCCTCTTACCATCAACAGAAAAAAATTTGACCTGTAAAGGAAGGAAAAACAGAAAACAATCTTACTTTTAATAATCATAATAAGCAAACTGTCCACTATGCATTTTTAAAGTGAATTAAATTCTAAGAAATACACAAATATAATAATTATAATAGTACAATTTCATTACATAGTGCCTTTCCTGTGCTCAAAGAGCATTACACGAATTTGGAAAAACCAACAGGGAATATACAATATTGGATACAAAATTATATCCACATAAAAACTTAATTAAGATAGATACTGGAAAACAAGGTATTATCTAAACCACAGGTGGGCAGATTCAGACCTGGAGGGCCGCAGTGGCTGCAGGTTTTTGTTCCAACTCAGTTGTTTAATTAAAAACCAATCAGTCAATTATTTAATTTCATGGCTTGTTTGTGCTTTAACTCTGCCATGTCAAGTCATTCGCAAATCCTAGATTTTTTTCCTTTCTAAGGATATCATCCAAATGATTTGAAGTCTAAAACAGACAAATTATTCTCAGTGCTTCACATTTTTCTCTTCACTTTCCTTCCAAGTATTTAATTAAAACAAATAGTGCATGATAAATACACACAGGTGTAAATGTTAACAAGCTAAATGGAGAAATGCTGGTTTCTTTTGTTATTTGCATCTTATTGCTAACAAGGAGCAATTAAAAAACGAGAATACAGCTGTTTAAGACTAAAATAAGCAATAAGAGTTCAAAATCTTAACGAGCGAGACAACTAAAGTGAAGCAGAAGTGTTACTTGAGCAATATGTACTTCTTATTAAGCAAATGGGTTGGAACAAAAACATGAAGCCACTGCGGCCCTCCAGGACTAAATCTGCCCACCCCGATGCTAAACAAATGTGCCTGATGGACTGAGTGTTCTCTCGTTAGTCAAATATCTTGCTCTTATCTTCTATATGATTAATTAACAAAACAGAAGATCTAGCTCGCTACTTCTCAATCAGCTCATCCATGTTTACTTTCTCATTACAATATGTTTTTGTAAAATTAATAAAAAAAAGTACCACTTCCGGTTAGACAAAATAGCTTAAAAGTTGATAGAAATATATGTTTTGTACCTAATACTTGCACGCAAAATTTGGTTAACCTAAGTGAAAGCGTACTCAAGTTATCGTGTTTACATAGTAGTGAGTAGTTAGAAAAGCGCTATATAAATGCAAAGAGTTATTAGTTATTGTTATACCCACACACAGGGACAGACGCACGGACATAATTCCAAAAATAGTATTTTTGGAATCCAGGAGATCTAAAACATCAAGATTCATCAAAATCAAATTTTTTGATGATTACAATACTTTAGCTACGATAAAGCAAATTGGACTCAGGGAGGTCTAAAACATTGAGATTCACCAAAATCTCAATATCGAATTTTTGGACGATTACAATACTTTCCCTACTAGAAAGTAAGTCAGACTAAGGGAAGTCTAAAACATTGAGATTCATCAAAATCTCGATATCGAATTTTTGGACGGTTACAATACTTTCCCTATACTTTGTATATGAGAAATTAACATTAAATAAAGTTCGGTCATTGGTAAGGATACATTTATAATTAGGTGACTGAGTTGAAAAAAAAAATAAAACCTGCAGGCACTGTGACCCTCCAGGACGAAATCTGAGTACTCTTACCTTAGGGTATGAACAAGAAAAAATAGTGCAGCATCTGGAGACCTGGACCTGAACTGCACATATGGAGGGACATGTGGAATTTGGTGGCAAAACCATCACATGAGTAAAGGGAGTTTTCAGAGTTGCAGGTGAAGGCAGAAACCTCATGAAGAAGCAAGATAAGCAACGGCTGAGACCTGCCAAGAGAAAAAATTCAACTGAGAGAATATCTGAAAAATATTTGAAATTAAAAAAGAAAAACATTAACGAGAAAACCAATTTAGGTAAGGAATAAAGTCTCAGAAGAGGGAGATCTTGCATCCCCTTGACAATAGAAATGCCTCAATACATGCTTTGGGCTGAATGCAAATGATGCACAATGATGACCAACATCACAGCCTTTATCTTCTTGACAGTCAAATATCTGATATTTTTCAGTTAAAAAATTGTCAGGTAAACTGACCCAGTGTTTAATTCATTTGAATACAATGTTTTGTGACCGCACACAACAATATAGCAGATTTAGATGTGCAGGGATAACCAGTTTGTGATTAAACTGCCAAAACTCAGTAGTACAAAATGCGTCAGACACACAAGAGCAAATAATTCTGCTGAAACAACCAATTCATTGCTAAATAAGCTTGATCCTCTTTAGGATTTTCATCTAATTTGTTAGACTCCTAAAGTGAAGTTAATTATTAAGACCTGATATCCATGTTAGCACTGGCAACGTTTTTTTAAAGTGAGATATATCCCAGTAACAGCATGAGAAATAAAAATGCACACAAACTGTAAACTGTATTATTGTGCATTTTAATTGTACTGTATTTCTTAATTAAATGAGTTGCAAACAGCAAGTCTTTGTACCCAACAAAGATATGCTTGTACTGTTCTATTGTATTAGTTAAAGCAGTCATTTAACATACATGTCATTTGAAAACAGTACTATTTCTTTGTTATTAATTAACAGTAAACTGATTGAAAACATCAAAAACAATAAGTTAAGTGCATCCATCCATCCATCCATCCAGGTCAGTAGATAGGTTTTAAAGACAATTTGATGCATCATGGAAGCCAGTGTAGTCATGCTAGGCCAGAGGTGATGTCTGATTAAATCAGCAATGTGAATGCTAACCCTGCCTTAAAATTTAAAATTTAATATATTTTTACAGGTAAACACTCAAACAAATGCAGCAATGGGAAAAAAGTGAAAGAGGAGAAAATGACAGAATGGACCCTACTATTTCAGGTCATCAAAAGATGCTTTATATTTAATCAAGAGTGGCCAGACTGCCTTAAATAATCATGCTAAGACTGGTGACAAGAGGATGTACTGTAAACTTACTGTAAAAGGACCCCAGATTCAGTGATGCAGTAGTCTTGTTTCGTCAAATGAGCCAGAGATCCTCAGAACCTTTATATGTTTTACGGGAAACTGGAGCCCATCATTATTGGGTGCATGGCGAGAATCAGTTGTGGACAGAAAGCCGGCCTGTCACAGGGGAAACTTAGACACAAAATCATGGTTGGCGATGGCAAGCTTTAAGGAGGCAAGAGGAACTTACTTGACACTCGAGAAGGACAGACTTGGCTGGGAACTGAACCAAGATGACTGTATCACCCTGCAGAAACACTGAAAGATTTGTTACTGGGGTTCTAAAAGTGACAACACCTAACTTGTACTAGGGTGTTGAACTAAAGCCATTGGACAAAAGATTCTGTTTTTTTTTTTTTTTTTTAATTCATAGAAGGGATGTAAAAGAATACAAAGAAAGAAGGCACATAAACAACAAAAGTCCTCTTTCAAAAATCCAAATTGTTTTACTTTTCTTCATAATATTCAGTTCTGTCAGAAAGTACCAGAATAGAGTTAGGTAATAAAATAAGAAAACAAATTTAAGTATTTGTCGTCCAATAAAAAGTGGATGTACTGTATGAAAACATTTCTTGATTGGCTGGTACTTCTGCATCATAAGAAACCACAATTATAGACATTTTATTATGGGATAATTAACGTATTTCCCAATTTAAAAACTCTTTACAGGAGATTGTACACATAGAAATCATTTATGTAATGAAAAATATTACAGGAAGATGATCAGTCATAAAGAAGCCTATACATTATGTTTATTATATGAGTTAATAGTAAAAGAATTCACATGATCACAAACATTCATGTTACTTTACTAATTAATACCTCAAATCTGCTCAGTCCAGCTCTGGCGTGCGGGATATATGAGTCCATCCCAGAATCGCCAGGCACAAGGCAAGAAATGATCCCAGGCTGGGTGGCAGCCCATCAACAGGAAACAACTCCTACACACAGTCATACTCCCACTCACACAATGTATGGGATTTGTTCATATTTGTGATGTGCCATCTGTTGGAATGACAAATTCAATACATTTTATTACTACAAATCTGTGATGCTCCCATCTGTTTAAATGAGTAGAGACATAGCAACCAGACAGACACTAAGACACGTAATCTGTCATTAATATTAACGTGATAAGTGAAGTGAAACTTATTTGTAGTGCCGTTCTTAGTTTAGTGTTCAAATATTTTGGCTTTAGCGTTGAGTCCCGTGAGGTGAGGTGATGAACCCTGTCTTCTCTAATGAACAGCTTTTAACAATAAAATATGAATGAAAAATTATATATGGGTAGCCAGACTAACACTGATTGCATCTCTATAGTTTCAAAGTACATTATCTTAGCTGTGATACTGGTCCACTCAGTTCAATAAAACATTTGATTATTTTGTTCATGTAAATGAGATATACAAAAGGTAAGAATTTCTCATATAACAAAATGACTTTTTCTATTAATAACTGACACATAATTAAAAATGATTTTGTCAAAAAATGTTTGCAGTCATTGTGTAAATTGATTATTAGTTATCTGCAGGCACCCATTATTGGTTTCCATTGGTATCTCTGCAATCCGAGGCCTCCATCCCAAGGCTCCAAGTAGATGGAGTTGACTTAATGGACAGTAGTCATAATTTGAGAAAGTTAACCCTCTCACAACCCTAATTTTAATCATAGTATAACCAGACAGGGCTATGGAAGTCTGCAGCTCAGGGGCATCTTTTTGGATTTGCAGATATGATCTTAGCCCGCTTCTGTGGCTTCGCAAATGGACTTGCTCAGATATAAACCAAAGAGCAGGGGGGCAGACGGTCAGACCCCTGTGAAGTTTTGTGATTATCTTGCCAATATATAAAACCGGAGAGAGGAGTTTCTTGAAACTTTGCAGTCATCTTATCAATATATAACATAGAAGAGTCTGGGGTGTTGGGGGGTCGCTCATCTATGTATTCCTTCAGCTGACCCTATTAGTTAAACTATGGTTCTTGTTTTTGAATATGCTGCCATCTGGTCCAGCATTGGTTCAAGCCTTTTACCCAGTGGTACCAGTCTAGCCACCAAGGGAAGCATCACATGTCCTCATGATGTAGTCGCACATATAAATATTGCCAATAAACAAATCCTCATATTAAGACGCTCTGGTCCGACTCTATCAGTGAATCCTGCCTGCAGTCTTTGCACTTCACTAGTAGGCCTCCAATAACAGACCCCACTCATAAAGTACCATTTCTAGTGAAATATTAGAGATCTTTATTATCACATGCACTGCGGGAGCATAGTAAAATTCTAAATGCAGGGCAGTGGTGAAGTTCTTCCTAAAAGTGCGCCTTCAAAATACACAAAATAGATAAAAATAAAAAAAAATAAAAAAAAACAGTTATTCCCACATGAAAAAATAATCAAATGCAATGATTTGGCAACACATTGTGTCTTCTCCCTTGTTTTTATTATTCTCTCAGGGAAATATCCTTGAAACATTTTTACCCACGTGTAGGTCATGTATGCAATATCAAAGTGCTTGAATCTAACATTTTGTGAAAGGGGGAAAAAGAGAAAACTTGACATCTGAGTGACCGCAGCCCCAGTTCAGCCACACGAGATGAAGTGTTTTAAACTTGGTGTTCAAGTTTCTTAGCTAGGTAGGTTATTGGACAGAAAACTGCAAAAGGCTGGCTATACCTGGTGGATGAGCAACACTCTCACGCAAAATACTGCCAGCAATGCACCCATTCTTTCATTTACAGAACTTCCTGCTTCAAGGATAGGCTCATGAAGTGGAAGAACTTACCCAAAGAGCAACTGGTATCGGCAAATAAGAACTCTAAATGGGACACCAGTCAATCACTACACACACAATAAACCTGACAAAATGTCCTAATTACAGGAAACTAAAGGCAACCAGACAAAAAATGAGTGGTTGCCTGAACTACCAATACATCAGCTCATTTAAAAGTCAGTACCATACCAATACAAAATGATATAAAGACAATAAAAATAACAAAAATTCAGAAAGGAAAATATACAAAAAACACATCAGTTGATCGATTGAGTACTTTTTGGTTTTTTTTTCTTACCAGCACAGGAAAGCCAGTCACTAAGCATTTTTTTTTTTTTGCAAAACGCAAAAGGCAGGTTATCTGGATAAGGCATATGAAGCGGATTTCATGCTACTGAGGTGGACCCGATGGGGTCTCCCCTATCATCCGTCATTTGTAATGCAACTTTTTGCCAATAGCAAACTCAAGGAATAAAACTTCTCAGATTGCCCAATCTTTATTATAGCTGCTAGATCCCACACATGCTGGGTCAATTATGGCTCCATGGCCAGAAAAGACAGAGGACTTTGCTATATTTGCAGAACGCCCGTCCCTTTCCGCCTCTGGGTCATCACGAGCCACACTCATCGGCCTTCAGAGGTCACTCGGCTTTCTGCAGACCCACTCTGGCCATGACGTCGGCAGCACGCCAGAGGAGGAGGGCAGTGCTGGAGCGCTTTTCTTCATTTTTCTCTGTTTGATATGAGAAGCAGATGTGGCCAACTTCAGAGTTCCAGCAGTGGAAGAACTTTAACACCAGTGCCTCAAACCAAACGCTGAAACCTGAGACATCTCTGCTGTGGCTTAAAAGCAAGGAGCTCCCAGAGACTGAAGGACTGAATTAGAATATCTAATATGCCCCTCCCTCCCACGTTGAGCCAAGATTAAAACATTTAGGGTACTTTGTCGAAGCAGCAGGCACTTCTTACAAACAGTTGGGAAGAGGATAAGGTGAGGCCAAAGGGAAAGAAAAAAAAAAAAAAAAAAAAGTTGGAGGATGGGGGTCCCATCTCTCAGGTGACGAAAGTGTATAAAGTATGTACAGTCTAAGATAAGAAAAGAAAATTCAGTCTAATGTAGTGAGCACAATGATGGCACACTGTTTACTCTTGCTCCATCTTCTATTTTTACAACAAAGGAAATACATTTTGTACAAAAATTCCATGTTGCCTACTTATTACTGTCTATGTGCAAAGTAATTATAGTACCCTTTTCTCTATTCATTACTTTTGATTCTTGATCCATTTCTTTTTTCTCAGTTTCTGACAAGGGGTTTAAATAATGGAGAATTGCTCCTACCCAATAAAAAAACACCTGTGTAACTGATTAAAATGTACATTTAAATTATTAAAATAATAATAAAACAAAAAAAAACAGAAAATTATCCTTTAATCGGCAAAACAGTACACCTCAACGGCCAAAGTCATGACCTTAATATGGGAGCAGAGCAAGAGCTGCACTGGGTTAAAGAGCTAGGATAGTCTCTATTCATACCCACGAAAGACACTTAATGGATCCTAGAGTTAAAAATCATACCGTTCTGGAAAAGGCTTTCAATAGAAAAGCAGCAATCATTTACAAGCTCATTATGTCGAGATGCTGCCCAGTACTCTGTTATGAGAGATGTCCATTTCTGCGCCTTGTTCCCCCCCGATTTGCCAAGCATCACCCATGGTGCCCACTTGATATGACCAGATAAGCCACCTTGCTCCTCTGTCCCTTGTGTGGTTTTTTCCCTTGATATATGCAGGTATAATGAGAAAGCCTGCCTCGACCATTCCTACGTGTTCCTCTGGGGCATCTCATTTAGGATGCAGATAACTGAAAATGGACTTTGCTGGTCATAAAGAGCACAAAGCAGAGATCTCCCCAGGTTATCCTAAAAGATGACTGCTCATGCTTAATGTTAAATTGCACTGTGGTTTCTCCGCTGTTTGTTATCCATCACCGCCTGCATGTACTGCTGTTGGGTTCTGTCAGACCGCTGGAGTGATGCAAATGCACCAGTAAGTACGGACAGTCCGGCAAGAATGTACAGCCAGCCACATACCCAGCATGCCAGTCAGTACTCACTAAACATTCCACTTGCAAGAACTCCTCTTTTGTGAAAGGATAATTGTACCTGTTGCTTTGTCTCATAGATCCCCTTTTACTCAAAATCTCCAACCTTTCAGCAACCATTGTACTTCCAAGGATGTTGACAATGGTATACAAAAACTCAATTTCCTAATCCCCTGAACACAAAAAAGCAAAACAAAATCCTGGTCTTTTCAGCAAGTAGTCACCGCATACATTTGTATATATAAAAAAAAAAGATTGAAAACAGCTCAAAGAGCTTACTAAGTCATTCAGTTACCAGGTTGGGCAACCCTAGGATTACTGCACCAGCAACCTATACTGCTGCCACAAAGAGTTACCAGGGACAATACTCCACAACACCTTAGTGAGGCTGAAATAACCAAGGGCTTCAATAGAGGAGCCAGCATTGTGAATCTTCGATTTAATGCCACAGAGGTGCCATTTCCAAAGCTCACAGATAAGCAAAAAAGTCACCCCTGTATACCAGAACCTCACTGCAAGTCAAACTCTGGACATTTGTAAAACAGCCTCAGAGCCGAGGCTAAAAGCAAGGTGTCCACTAAATCTAATGGGCGAGTCCTCATCATTAGGTTTTGGAAAGGTACCGGTTTACTGGAGCAAGTGCCAATCGCCTTTAACATTCTACCATCCTTAGGTATAATTTTGGGGGCAGCTGCAGGGTGTTTTCCGTTTCGCCTATAAAGCGACTCTCCAGGTGACATGACTTATTAAAAAAATCTCGGTTCAAAAGGTATGCAACCTGAATCATTTTTATGCACAAAATTATTTTGAACTATACTCGCACACTCTATTGTCATTTTGACTTTTACAGCACCTGCTGCGATGAACGCCATCACAAAAGAGGGAAAGATTAGGGGACTGGGCGGTCTCCTGGTCTGGAATCCCTACAGGTTTTATTTTTTTTTCTCCAGCCGTCTGGAGTTTTTTTTTTTTTTTTTTTTTTCTGTCCCCCCTGGCCATTGGACCTTACTCTTATTCGATGTTAGTTAACGCTGATTTATTTTGTTTTCTTATTGTGTCTTTTATTTTTCTATTCTTTATTATGTAAAGCACTTTGAGCTACTGTTTGTATGAAAATGTGCTATATAAATAAATGTTGTTGTTGTTGAATAGAAGGAAGTACAGATCACCTGACGTGTAAGCATCGGCGCTACATAAAGGCGCATCTCTGTCAGCTTTAAACTGTATTAGACCATTCAAAGATCACGTGGGCTGTGTAAACTAAAGGCGCAGGTTTGTGCTTTAGAATAGACCAGAATTGTGCAATTGTCTCCTTCTTCCCACCATTCTGTACTGGAAAAGGCGAAAGCATAAAATGGACGGATTGCTACGTTAGCCGGCGTGCACTTGAAGTTCCATGCTGTAGCACATCTGCTTCAACTTTCCTCGTTTCCGTCTGGACACTCTCGTCTGTCCGCTCGCTTCATCTGCATCAGCGCTTCCCCCCTTGGCTCGGTATCAAAGTCTCACCAAACTATCAAGAACACTTTTTTTTTTTTTTTTTGAATTGGCAGCAATGAACAGTCCGTTACCACACACCGGGTATGCAACTGTTTAAACGGGACATTTTCACTGTATGGCTATGCGGGCTTGACATCTGGATGGATCGATCCAATTACTAAAGTGTCGGTTCTAGTATTACGTCTTCGTGTAGAACACCAAAAGCATGCTGCTGTGGATGGAGACCCACATATACACCGACAGAATATAAAAAGCTTCATCTAAGGGGCTTTATGGCCAAAACTCGGGTGCAGTTAAAGATTCTGGAGCTACCCGCTTTACCCACAAGAACAAGGGAGCAAAAGATCCTGCTACTGCTCATATGATATAGAAATAAAAGAAACGCCAAGATCGACAAATGCGGCCTCATAGGAGGAAAAAAAAATCAATTTATCAAGACGACTAGCTATTCGGGAAAATTTACTGTGATGTTAAGTAATTTAAATTAAAGTCAATACACAATTAGACACGCGTGCTACTTGACAGGAGGAATCCCGGATTCGACTTCCGTCCTGGTCAGCCACTTCAAAGTTTCACTACACATCAGGTCAAAGATTATCGAGTCAGCTTCAACAAAAGTCCCCTGAAACTTTCTGATTCCTATAGTCCTATCCAGGGATCGCACCTTCCTGCGTAACCTGGCTTGGAATTGGTGTGGGCAGACGGGTGAAACATTCAGTCATTTAGCATTAAATATGGAAATTTGTAATTTTAACTACACACTGCAGTAAGTGAAATGTGTCTTATGGTCAGTGAAGGGAAAAAAAAAAGAAATTGTACCCCGTTTAGATGAACTTAAACCAACTTTCATTTAACTGTATAAGAGCGCTAATTAAAAAATTGTCATTTGAACACGGGTTAATGTGCAATGAATAAACTGAAGATACAAGGAACAAATGATGTCCAGAAAGCGTGGTGTTTGTCTTACGGGGCTTGAAGGGAAAAATCCAAATACCAGTCGAGGAATCTTACCAGCCAGAACTCCTCATCGCGACATTTAAAAATCAGAGCGGGCTCCACTTGCGTGGCTCGGTACTCTTTGAATCAAAAGCCCGGTGAAGTGGGCCGGGTTGCTCCCTACGACTTAAGCTTCAAATTTATTTTACTTTTACGAGAGGGTAAAAAGACCTGCACGTTTCGGAGATAGCGGAGCTTCCATTAGCTATTTTGAACATTTGTTTTTGTTTGATGAACACAGAAACCTCAGGTTCAGGTGAATCGTTGACTTGCTGAAGACTGCGGGAGTATTGCGGTTCCAATGTAAAATGTCACGGAATGACAAATTTCACCACAAACGTCTGAGAGTAAGGAAAGGAACTTCCGGCACACTGCACAGCCAAGAAGCACTTTTTGTATAGAAGTGATCTTCGAAGTACAGGCATGTCATAACCCTTTAGTCTTAACATTTATTTTCATCATTTTCTTAGACACGTTTAATTCACAAAAATGAAGTAATTCTATACATGGAGTGGAAAAACAAAAAAAGATTAAATATACATCGAATTTTTTGTGGCTTGTGCATATTTTCAGATCCAGAACACATCCGTTATATAAAAATGCAAGTAGAATATTTACTAGGGGCATTCGCAATAGTAGAGATTTATCAGATTCTATCTCACACACACACACACACACTTTAAACAAGGTTGTACACCAAACATTAAAAAAAAAACATTTCAGATACAGTAGCATTACAATTTGGCATTTAATAGTTTAGTGATGGTAAGACAGATAAAAAAAAATAAACTGCTAATTTAAATTTATTTAAAAAGTCAACTTCAAGGGATCAGTGACTGGAAAAACAACATTTTAAATCCTTTTGACTAAGACAGCAACCAACTTCTAGCAGTACAGATGAACTGATAACATGAGGTACCTAGGAGTATTATCATGATAAATGACAAAACTTTGCACAGAGGTTAAAAGGGTTGGCATAATTTTGGTGTCATAAATCAGAAGCAATCATTGACTTTTCTTGGAGTGAAAGTGAACAGCTTAGCTAATAATGTGCGTGGGAGAGTGTGCAAAATGCAGTATTAGTGAAACAAAGTGCATTCCCTGTATGCACCGAACAAACAGTGAACAGTGTGGCGTAGCACAATACACCTTTTTGCCTTTTTTTTGTCCAAAAACGTGACTAAATTATCCAACCAAAGTAGTACAACAGTTTGTCTGTAACCGATGCATTCTGTTAACCTTGGCACAGTTAGCAGTCCAACAGAATTTTCAGAAGCAGACCCAAACAAAGAAAACATAAAAAAAAAAAATACAAAAGAACAAAAACACAACAAAAACATAGTTAAAAATAATCTGTTTTACGAAGTGTAAATAAATACATACAATTTAATCACTGGTCATATAGAATATATACAGAACTTGGGATATTAAAAATACCAGTAACACCAAAAGACATTGCCCATATATACTTAAACCATTTAGCTATGATCTTATACTGAATATTTGCATGAATATGAAAAACAATAGCATTATTGCGCTATTTTTTGTAAAATTAGTAAAAATATATATTTAAAAAAAAAAAAAATCACTAGTTTTGGGGGAAGGGGGTTAAAAAGTGCAAATTGACCAGCACTGCATATCATAACCACATTTTACTTTCATTGATAACAATGCAGTCCTCTCCATAGTTACTGCCAAGAGATGTCTGTCTTAGAACTATTATATATTAAAATGAAAAAGCAAAAAAAAACTAAACACCTTTCATGGGCCACTGAGCCTGGATTGCACCTCTGAAAAGCCCACTAAAAAAACCACAGCGGCCCTTTTAGTGTCACACAGACCACTGAAATGACCTTCCACAGTACCAGACTATCAGAGGTTTCAGGTGTAAAACTCCGGAATCGGGTAAAACTGTGGATTTGTGCTCGTCTGGCTTTAAACCGTTTCACTTTGGCCAGCAGGGTTTTAAAAAGCAATGCATATTGGTCCCTGTAGATTACATTAGAGTGAAAATCCCCCTTAAACCTCACCCTAACTTCAAGGAAAAAGAAAACTGGCTAAGTCTGTTATTTCCTAAACAATGGCTCTGTATCTCTATGAATAGTAAGAAGGAGGAAGACACACAGACAACGCATAAAAAGCTTATTGCTCTCTTGAACCTAGGAGTTCTCACGGAGGCTTCAAACAGAAAATCAGCTGGTTTGCTTATCCCACGCATTAAAAGATCTTACTTTTTAGGCAAATAGTGTATCTAATTCATTACTCTATTATCCTAAAATATTAAAAATTCCATTTGTAGCTTGAGAAAAATCTTGTAAGTCTCTTTGTAAATAAATATATATATTTTTTTTTTTTTTAAGATTTTTTTTTTTTTGGCAGTTTTTCCTCTCCCCTGCCACATGAATGATTTCAGTCTTTGCAATGCTATAATTGTTTAAATCTATAAATATAATTTTTATAGTTCTGTTTTTGCGCACTTTTTTTTTCCTCCTTTCTGGCTCCACTTGTGCTTCTACTATTTGCAAACAAACTGGTCCACAATTTTTGTGCATCTCTTGCATTTGACATAGCAACACCAGTGGAACTTGCAGTGGCAGCGCTCGACCACCTGCGCTTTGTACTGGTCGTAACCCCTGCCACAGCACATGAGCTCGCATCCATCCATTCCCTCAGAAGTCTTGTTACATAGCCTCCCCTGCGTTCCCAGGGAACCAGTGCTCTCATTCCTCACACAATAATCTGGGCTCTGGTCGATGTAGACAAGGTCAAAGGTAGTGGGTGGGTTAAATCGATTGTTCACCTGCACCAGTTTGCCCTTTGTGTTGAGTTTCATGGCTGCTGCGCTGTCATACTTCTCCTTCAGTGCATCCCCAACCTTGCGAAAATCCACAAGTTGCAACCAACAAGTCTTCAGACTACAGGAACCAGACACTCCATGGCACTTGCAGGAAGAGTCAGCAAGTTCCGAGACAGTCTTTGAGGGGAGAGAGAGAGGGAGAGACGAGAAAAAGAGAAAGTGCAAGCGGTTAGCAGGTAGCCAGCTTGGTAGGATGAGAAACACAAGTAATAAGTGGAATGGCTCCATGGCAATGGTTTCGACAGGCAACACCAGAGCATAGAAGGCACACTGCCCTAAAGACATCTTCTCTCATGACAGCTTTAAAGAGAAGGAAGTAAGGATTTCAGCATAGTTTATGACTAAAGGTGTGTTTAGATGGGAAGAGTGTGATGTTCACCCTTCTGGCCACATCAGTTCAGGTACAGAGACGAGGATACAGAGAGATTTAAGGTGTTCAAAGTAATACCACTGCTCACCTGTCTCTCCAAAAAGATAATCAAGCCTATATTCTGGTACTTCACTTGTTTCTTAAAACTTCAAGTTCATTGTATGTCTACATTAGTTCGGACAATGCTTTTCTTGTAGTATCAAATTCTCCCTGGGCTATACTAATTTTATATTAAAAATGGCATTTTAAAATACAACCGATGATATGGATTGATAATGTACTACTATGTGACAATATAATGGCTTATACACCATGCTGTGTAAAACATGTAGCATTTTAGGAACATATAGGGGTGGATGGCTGCAAGCGTTTTTCCAATTAGTAAAAAAAAGGTACATAGCAGCCGCCCACCACACTACTAGATACCCACTGACTGCAGGTCAGCTATACCCATAGTGTGGTAGAAAACCCCTGCAAACCTGTGGAGAATATGCAAATATGGAAGTGGTATTTCAACCTGCTGACATTTAGTGCATCACAGTGCTAAAACCTTTATTTGAGAGTATGAAATTATTGTTTAGTTTGCATTTGTAACAAATCAACAGAATTTTTTTTTAAATAATGTGTTAAGAAAAGCTATAGTTGATCTGCTTAGAAAACCAACCCTGGATGTTGTATTAGTCAAAAGGCAGGTCACTGTCACATTTGCACTGCTATTTATCGTTTCAACACTACAGTAAAGTAAGAATCATGGTGCCATAATCTACTGAATGTGTTACACTGAGCCTAATCAGGACCCTGCCATCAGCAATTGCTGCATTTCTTTTACTAAAGGTACACGATACCACCAGGCCTGACAGATTTGTTCCTACCCAATGCTTGCGAGATACATCTTAAATTAACCTAATGTTCAGGTGGCCTGGTACATCATTCAGCACAACAGTATGATTTGGCTTAAAGCTGCAAATAACAATTATAAGCTCCAACTTACCCGCCGGCCTGCTTCATTGTTATGCAGATTCATTGCAGTCCTGGCACTTTCATATGAACCTTTCTGAAAAATCTTCTCTCGCTCCCGTGCATCCACAAATTCCTTGGCAAATCTGTAGCCATAGTCCAGGTTGTCACCGCAGCCACCCCACAGCCAGTCTCTTGGCAAGTCCTTGGGTCTGGCTGTTCGACTGCACCCACAGGTGGAGAGCTCACCTTCCCGGCATGCACGACTAACTGCATTCACCACACCAGCAGCACTGATGGAGTACATGAAGGCGGTTTCACGGCTACCTGTAGCAAAAAGACAACAAAATTAGCTTGAAGCCATCCACAACTCTAGAAAACAACACACACTCCAACCCTGAAAAGAGCCCAGAGGCAACAACGGTGAGAAGAAAACCAATGCCATCCAGCACTAGCCTAGCTACTTCACCCCAAAGCTAAGTGGCCTGATGGCACATCTTTGTCAACCTTGTGTCATTGAGTCATTTAACAAAGGTGAATATAAATATGCTGTCAATTCAAATTTCAGCTGATCCACCAAGTGCAAATCCAATTTTAAAACTAACTTTCCATCCTGCCCAGATCATCCACTAAATGATTCCTCAAGTTATGACACTGTGGTTTCTTGTCCCTCACAGAAGACAGTCCTTGCCACTGATAGCGGCTTGTTGAACGTGCAGCTACCATGTCACCGCATATCCCACACTAAATTTCATTAAAATGGTTATCTGAATTCTAGACACAGCGGATTAAAAACCAAAATATTAATACAAATTAAGCTTAAAAAGGATAAAAAAAAAAAAACAACAACAGGAGGAATTTCAACAAGAAACACAAATTTAAACAATTTATGTAAATAATGAACAGCTGTGGAGTGCTATTGAATTTTTTTTACAGTCATCCCAAATTCTTTTATGTGACAGAAAATAGCATTTGGACTCCATGGACAATCTGAAATGAAGCAGCTATATGAAGTTCTTCAATGGAAACTCCAAAGTAAAGATTTTGGAAAGCAGCAGCCATCTGCTCTAATAAGCTCTTTGATGGAGAACCATGAAAATATGGAACATTCATTGGGAAACTGTCCTCCAAACCAGATTTTGAGTATACTAAAAAATAGTAATCCAAGCTTCAAGCAAATCTACTTTCATCCAACACCTTGATATGCCATCATTCACTTTCCAGCTCCAAAAAATACACCAGAGACCACTAATTTCCAGCATAGCAAGATCTAAACATTCAGTTTCTGATGTGTATATATCTATATAAATGCAAGGAAAAATGCAAGATGAATAAGGGGCAGGTTTTGGGGGTGCTAAGCACCAACAATCTTGGTTGAACAGATCCTCATTTCTAGAATATATCTTTTAAACAGATTTGTTGTGGTTCTTCCAGTTAAACTAAGAGGCTAATTGAACTGACAAAACTGCTCCTTATTCCAAAACTGCATATCAACAAGCTCTTTAATCTCATTTTCAGCTGGTGCATCATGTCCCGTTTCCAGTAACAGAGCCTTACATGGAACAAAAGCTCCCACAAGTAAGAACCATTACAAAAAAATCCAAGTAGCTATCAAACAGCATGTTGACCGCTCTAGATGTCTACACACTCTGGAAGCAAGCACTGTCTGGTGACTGAACAATTAAAATAGTTCTCAAACTCTGCTCGAAAAGGTGCAAGGACTTTAGCTGTCATTTGTATAAAAAAAGCTCGACCAAACCAGGCAAACTCATGACAAGTGACTACTTGCGACTCTTTTTGGAAATAATTAAAATTCTTATAAAAACATTTTTTTTCCCCACGTGGGAAAACATTTGCAGAAAAAATAAGGACTTTATTGAAAAATATATCAAATTCCCATTGTGTTTTTATAGATGCAAAATATTTCAATTATGTTGAAATTCATACAGTTTCTCTCACGTATCTTAATACTGAAGGAAATGTGGAAAATGCTTGGAGAAAAAGGGAGAATTAAATGAACTATAGTTTCCTGTAAATTCATAACAGCCACCGATTTTTCTTTCCTCAAAGTTAGGCTTCCAGGTTTAAAACAAAAAAGTCATTGATATTTTTTTTTTTTTTTTTTTTTTTTTATGTATTTTTAATGTAAGTGGTTATTTTGCTCTATTTATGTCTGGGCCACTTGTAGGCATGCAAAAAGTAAAAAAAAAAAAACAACTTAGCAGCATGAGATAAAACTGTTGAAATCAGCATCATCCACATGCATTACAACAGCGGCTTGACATTCGCTCGCCAAAGACAAGATAACATCAAGCGTGCAATGATCTGTACCTATCTGCATGACTCTGCCAAAGACCGACGTGTTGTCCACCGTGCTGCAGTTCCATCTCCGATGCCTGAACTGATACTGGCACTCTTTGATTCCCATCTTTGCCCCTTCTCCAATATACTGCATGTGGTCTTGGTAGAGCTGGCAGAGCTTCTTCTGCCCTTGAGAAAGTCCCCCCAGCTGGCTACACAGGGGCTGGGCCCCTATAATGTATGCCTCTGGGATCTGAATGGGGTTCATGGCCAGGGACCTGTGGAGACAACCATAAATATTCAGCAATACACAAGTGGCAGTGGAAAAAAAAAAAAAAAAAAAAATGCTGTACCCTCCAAGCACCTGTAAATTCCAGCGAGGGCAGACAGCTCTACTGTATCCTTACAAGTCTGCACCAAAACCAAATTCTGCACAAGAGCCCCTTTCTTCAGTTTCGGACTACAGTAATCTGTTTAAGAATTCACTAATCAGACTCTGTATTTAGGAGGGGATTACAAAGTGGGAACTTTGTTTTTTGGAGAATTACTCTAAAATCTTGTAAAGCTGGCAATCCCTTTTTAAACAAGTGATCAGACTGTGCTCTGTTTTATGCCCTTTTTTCCCCCCTTAAAGTGGAGTGTTGATGAACATATTGTAAAGCTGTGATTGCACACTATTAAACTGGAACATACTAGCGTTTCGCTTGGTCATGGCATGTGCTGTAAATGAAGAGCACATATAACCACAGACAAGACGTGTCAGGAGGCAAAGTATTAAATATCAGATTCAGGGTATTTAGTGAGAATGAAAGAAGCCACAAAAAAATTAAGGGACCCTAGAAAACAAAAAAAAAAAAAAAAAAAAAAATTTAGACCCTTTACAACTACATAGATTAAATCATTTCTCCTGTCATTGTAATTTAAACACAGACCATTCATAGCTTATGGTCTATTACTGCAATAATGCATACTCAGTGTTGCAGAAGTATATAAAAATCCATATCTGTATATATCTATATAAACCACTTTGTTAAAATTGTCCACACCAGGTCAGGTTTAACATCTAAACACAAAAGAGGCAGACATCTTTACATTGCACAGATACTATATATTCTGTCATGTCTGAAACAAAGACATCAAGACAATTGTGGATTTGCAAAGATGTGCACTTCTACCTAAAAACTAATAGTATCAGACTCCAAATCAGCAATAAAAAAATAAATAAATGTGCAAATTTTAAACTCATGAATCCCAAGAGACTACACCTCTGCTTTAGAAGAGAAGACTTTAAGATATTAGATGTGAAGGATATTTTTGTTTTTAGCAGAATTACATTTTTTTTTATTTAATTTTTAAATTACCAATCATAATCTCACACTTTTCAGCATATATTGAGAAACGCATATGCCATTCCATAATGGATTTTGTTCTGTCCATATGGGAACTGCTCTAAGTGGAAAAAAAAACAAAAAAACATATACAGTAGAAGGGGACGACAACATATGTTTAAGAAATTGTAAAGCAAAAAGGATCATAATACATCATTCATCAAAATGCTTTTCATATTTTCATAAATAAGCATTAAATTAAATCATTTCAATACAAACATTTCAATTGAATTCCTTTTTTCTATTGCCATGTGTATGTAAAGGAGGAGCCTGGTTAATCTAACATTCTTACTTCAGCATTATCCTGGCTATAACACTTTGACATTGTAATATCGCTTAAAAACATACAAGAATGGACCTGCATGAAACAGTTAGCAAGCTTTTTAAAATGTTCATTTCTAATCCTTAAAAATTTAACTCACCGCACACACGCACGTACAAACTTAAGGTATACATACCACCATGAGCTTGCTTCCACCATGAATTGTGACAGGCACAATAGTAAGGTAATGATAAAAAGAAAATGTCTCAAAGCCATAACACTTCTTCTCAGGTTTGCATAAATCAGCCCTTGCCGAGAAAACACTTCCAAGGAGCTCTGAAAACACACACACATACAAAAAAAAGGTCTTTGTTACTTCTTGTCTGAGCTGCAGAGGAAAACATACACAGAGTGGCCACTCCACAGGGAAAGGTCGAAAAGTATCCACTTCAGGACTTGGTGGAAGATAGACATTGATGCTTTAGCCTGTTATTGGTTAAGGACCAGCAATTTGGCATGGCCGTGTAGCGTGAATCACACAAAGCTGATGGACAAGTGCCCTGCAGGTTACACAGGCATTTGTGAGTCGCACTCAACAACAAATCCTGCAAGAAATTAAACCGAAAACAACTTTTAATTTGATCAAGAACGTTTCCTTATGCTAACCGGCACAGTTTGAGCCACTTACACACGCACACGAATCCCTTTTTTTTCCCCTGAATGATTACAGCGCTTTCAGTTGACTTCTTAATCTCTTATGAACAGCACTATTTTTGTTAAGTTTGCCTCTGTAAGATGAGCGGCCAAACGCAAAGCTTAAAATACTGACAATAAGTACCTCAAAATATGCTGCCCGAGTCGGTAATATTCCAAGCAAAGTGTCTTTTTCTAATGATTCTTTGATTGTTAAATTCACGTTATTTAAAATAATTGTGAACGCAGGAAAATAGTTCGGAAAACAACACGGTTTCAATTGAACTTTATACCGTTTTAAAACAACGTTTGCTTACGTTTGTCAGAAATGGAAAATGTAAACACAAATACAAAGCCACAGTTACCTGCAATTATTATTTTTTTCGGTTTAATTGAAAGACTTCCCGTGCTTAATAAGCGCGGCTTGTAAACGAGACAGCCCGCTGAAGCCCCTGGACAGCCGCCTGGCCCGCAGATCCGCGCCTGCCTCTCTTATTATTCTTAACAGACGCACCGTGCGCTAAACGATACGAGCCGGTCATAAACGATCGGTGCTTCAGGTTCACAGATTTTCATTTACACATCTCTCTCTATATGCAACACATAATTACCGCTTTTAGGTTAAAAAATACAAGTGGGTAAAGGTCTCGTTAATACGGCACGACAAGAACAATGCTTTTTTTTTTTTTTTCGTTATTTTTAATGCTGCCATGACATACCGCATCTATGCATAGGATAACTTAGTCATCGTTAATTGTAGGTGATCTTTACAAGACGATCCTCTTCCATCCCGCAGAGCTAAGATTTTCCATCACTGCTAAAATGTCTCACTTTAATTAACGCTGACCGCTAAAGATACGTCCTCCAAAAGATGAGTGGATGTCCTGTATAGAGAAAATGAACAAAACCGCGCCCCAAAACGAAACCTTTAACCTCCTAGTGCGATGTACTTGTTGCCAGCCCGCAACATTTGAAATACTCACGGGTTTGCAGTCGCCTCTTGAACAGAATCGCGTTCCAGGGCGGACACTTTATACACTTGCGAAACTTTGTGAAATCATCGGCGAGTGCGGGTTCGAGTGCGCCCTGCCATCCGATCCAGGCTGAAATCCTGCCTCGTGACCGAAGCGGTCCGGGAGGGTCCCCGTTCCACACGACCCTCTAATGGATACAGTGGGCTCAGGAAACGGGAAGTTGGATGAATTAGACGTGCTGGGAAAAGCGCCCACCGAAACCAAAGAGGTTCATGGAATGATTTGTTTTTAAGAAGGGAGAAATTCGATTATTTTATCCGTTAACCTACACCTACGTTTATATATTTTCTTACAAAAAAAAAAATAGATACTTGTATGGTGCCAAGTTCCCTGGACAACTGTTGGATAATTCTGCTTTTAAATGTAAAACACAAGTGGCATTCCAAACTTTACATTTAGATGTTACATTTGAAAATGTTTCAAAATAAATGAATAGATAAAAACAGGACTGTGTTATTTGACTAGACTAATTTAGTCAGAGTTTAACGCTTGGATTGGATTGTAGAACTGCGCCGAAACTGGCAAAATGAAATTTCTCAGGAGATACTCGGGGGACATTGTTGAGGGATTTTAATTACAACTCAACTGCAACGCCACATATTTATATGATGGCTGTACCAACATGTGCTTCTCATTTAAACGCATTCAGTTTGATTTAATGCGATTTTTTCTTGGTGTTACATTCTCATGAGAAACAGCAAAGATGTGCAAAACAACGCAAACTGATGAACACGAATCCGTTCCATTACACACAGTTGAGAAAATTAACTTGAATGCATCACACTTTTGAGCGTTTTATCTGAAGCTTTATTGAGGTGTGACATTTTCAGCGAGGTTTTGTAAATATCAAGTAAGCCCATATCTGTCATCCTGTGACGAGAAAACGGACCTACAAATATTTCACAATAATAATTCACAGAATGTACAAAAAGATGCATTTGATTTTTGTCCAGAACGGAAACAATTTACCCGAATTGCAGCACAGCATTAAAATTAATTTAGAATTTTGCTGCCATTGTGCACCCCCCGATTCAGCCGTTGGTTCTGCTGGCTTGCCTAAATGTCACCTTACAAGATTTTGCATTTCATTCACAGCACCATTGCTATCTTTGTATTATGTAATTCACAATGTATCTAAACTGCCAATCTGAAATAGGAAGATTACTCCCCATGCATTTCATAATAATTCGGTGTATTTCAGCACATCATGGATACCGTGAATTGGTCGCCCTAAACCTCTCTAAGATGAGATGGCTAACATTGTGTTAGTGTTTATTTTTATTCATTTTTTTGTAAAGGGGGTCCAACGAGCGAAAGTCCTCCACGAAAGGAAGCCGAGGCGCTCGTGTGTGTTGTCGAGGATGCTGATGGCCGGCTCAAGGCCAAAGCAGTTCCATTCAAATCGCCTAGACTTGTGGACCGTTACGGAGGAGTCGGTTTAGCCTTTCAATGTCCTCAGTCTGTGCTTTACTTAGAACTCGGGCTGCAATGACCAGTTTATACACTTATATTA
Source organism: Polypterus bichir lapradei (assembly GCA_026402145.1). Taxonomy (NCBI): domain Eukaryota; kingdom Metazoa; phylum Chordata; class Cladistia; order Polypteriformes; family Polypteridae; genus Polypterus; species Polypterus bichir. The sequence goes on along the minus strand of JANRMT010062840.1, from coordinate 620,393 downwards.
TGTGAATTAAACTGTAAAGTTGACTAAATATGAGACTCTTAAGATGGGACTCCGCTACCAGGACCTCCGCGAAGTAACAGCAAACGCAGTCGACGCAAATGTACAACTCGACGGATTTGAATCAAGCTTAAATAAAGATATCAAAATGTAAAGAACGGCAAAAGGCAGATTCATCTAAGCATACTGTTAAAAAATTACGAATGGCGGAGGAGCTTATAGGCGAATTTGTCAGCATGCATCCCCTTTAAGTGTCATGTTCCTGATTTTTTTTGGCGCGTCGTTTCATTTAAACAACATTATAAAGGAACAAAAACCATCATCAAAAACAAACATTAAAGTGTGTGCAATTGCACACACGAACTCCTATAAAGTTGTATCCAATCGATCAAAATATCCCGAAAGGGGATGTTGGAAAATGAATAAAACAGCGTTATACCATTTCACATATAAAGTCGAAAAACAGATCATTTGCAAGCACTGCACAAGAAAACCAAAACGAAGACAAAGTTGATACAAAAGCATGGAAAAAGTGTTGCGGAAAACCGAGTTTTGAGTTATTCATTCCAAGGGATACGTGAATGTTTGTCTCTAAATCTTAAATAAAACGTGAAATACATTGCGACAAAATCTCAACATGACAACACAAAACACTTTGGTGAAAAAAAAGAAGAGAACACAAAGCAATGTGGCTGGAGGGACACGGGTACGCTGTCCTTTAATCGCGCCGATTTTGGCTATTGGTAGGAAACACAATCGAGCAAGTTCATTTATAACAGAAAACGACCATGATGTTAAGTTAACGTGTGTCGGCTTTGCTACTTCGCCACTTAGATGTGACCCTATGGCCGATTTAGTCTCATTCAAAGAAAAAAATCGCCTGATTCAAAGATTATTCCGCTTTTAATTCTTTACAGATTAAAATTGCATTAAAGGACTGCTTTCATTCTTGGGGGTCTTCTCAATAAACCACATATAGTACCCTGTATTAAAAAAAAAAAAAAAAAGTATCTGAAAAGGACAGGACCCCTTGTTGTACCCGAGCCCATCCGTGAGGCGACCAAAAAGCTCAAAATCAGCTCCCTGTTCCGTGCGCTACTCCTCCGAGCCCATTGATTTGAAAACGAGCATTAAAAGCGTCCAAAGTAAAAGTGCATCACTCACCACCCGAGAGGAATGTTTACAAAGTGTCCGTTGTTTATTTGATTTACTCGACATTGATTTTAAATGGGCACATAAACGAAGGCTGCGCGATTCCCCTGCCCAAAAAGGTGAATTCGCGCACGCACACACACACACACACACACACACACACACACACACACACACGGCAGGCTGTGCTCACCCGTCTCCAATAGAGGGCGCGCCGAGCGCTGCTAAGCAGGAAGAACTTGAACCACGAAACCCTCGATGCTTGGTGAGCAACTCTTAACACATTTTTAGTTGCTACCCTGAAAACGTTCAGAAGCGTTCACACTAACTTGCTCGAGTTCACTTTTGATGTAGAATAAAAAGTACGATTGCTAAACAAGCTCGCTTTAAGAGCCCAGCGAGGAAATGTTTTAGATAAGTTAAAATCTTTTAAATGAAAGCGACTCATTCTACAGTTGGATCTTTATTGGAGGTACTGATTGTCAGAAAGAAAACTCGGTTCTATTAGAGATCTGAACATGTAATTAAGAACTAATTAACGATCGAGTGAGACGGTGATCGATGACCTTGATATGTGAATTAAGAAAATCTGGATTTACTGATTCAGTCGAGAAGTGGATGGCATGCAATTGCAAACACATTTAATGTTTACAATTCTAAATAAATTGATAGGAACTATGTTTCAGTTTACACCCTTAACAATAAGACAAAAAACAAAGATTAACATTCAGTTTGCAAGGTATTTCTTCATAAAATCATTAGCCGAACAATATTTGCCAGCTTCATTACAATCGTGGCTCATGTATATGTCCTTAAACATCGCGAACAAAACCAGGACTGTGGCTGTTTACTCCAGAGCTTTACGTTTACACGCGCTTTTAGAGATCAGTTCCGCGACGTTTCCACTGTACGTGTTGCTCTAATTAACAGAATTAACTCCGACTGTGAAGTGTCAATTGTCTCCATTCTCAGAACGGGAAGTTTGCTTCACTTCGATTATTAGTCCTCGTAAGTAACGACCTATTTAGTGTAATACCGATGTATTGTCCGCTTCCATCAATCAGTCATAACAGTTACAATACAACATAGAATAAAATGTGTCGAGAGAAAAAAAAAAAAATTACGTACCATTGCGAGTTCTTCTTGAAACCAAGTCAGGTAATCCAGCGGTTTGGATATGAAGCTTGTAAATCCTATACAGATCCCCAGCGGTCCGTATGTATTTTTTGTTGCTTCTTTTATTACGATCCAAAGTGGAATCGTTACAGTTCCTTCCAAAGTTGAAGATGCGAGGGGGGTTCAATTCGGAAGCGCGACTCCAAAAGAGCGTGGGGCTGGAGGAATGAAGACTATTTACAATGTCCACCAGCAATCTAAATAATTAGTGCTTTTAACAAACGTGGGCGTGATAGCACGGAAACACTCAAGAAGAAATAAAATATTCACAAGCTACAAAAAATTGCCCTTGGCAATCTGCTTAAGCCATAAACCTTTAACAGAGGTGGCCCGTCTTTCGTCTTTTTCTGTCAAATTTGGAGAGCTTTCTTAGGGAACAGAGGGGCGGGTGCGTTGAAGGACTCCCGAAAATTGCGTTCAGTGTGGGCTTCCAAATACTGGGATATCGCTGCGACTTGGACAACGGGTGAGAAGATGAATAAATAATCCTCGATTTTCCCTTTCACACAGAAAGTGCGACTTAGGACGCTTTGCCAGACAAGGGGGCTTGAGTGCCGTCGGGCGAAGGTTTGTTTTCCATCGTAAAGCGGATAATAATCCTGAGATTCCTCCAAAAGTTTCTATCAGCAGCGGAGAGTATTTTCTTATTGTCACGAGCGTCCCAGGTATCGAATTCCAAGTTTACCGTACAAGAATCTTTCCAAATCCTTTTGGAAGGAGCACGAACGTGTATTTCCAAGAAGCAATCCGATTTCAGGCACCGCGGGGAGGGCGCATCTGCTGTTACTGAACGGGCACGAATGAACCACTGAGTGTGCCTTTTTTCTTCTTTCTTTTATTTTAAAAACATCACTTTAGCCTGCGAATAGTTTACGGATTTTTTTTCGGTACCACCTGCCTCCCTTTAAGCCCTCTGCAAAGTAGAACGAAGTCGCGCAGATGCACGGAGAAAAGTGTCCCGTGACGCATGCGTCTTCCCACCTCTCACTGCAGGCGCTCTTTTAAAGCCGCAAGGGGCTTTCGTGAAAGCGTTCGTTCCTGATCAGCGGCAGGGCCTCTCGGGGGGTCCCTAATAGCCACACTTGACATCACGTTACGCTAAGGGCAGCTACTAAATTGGGGACAGGGTTCAGTTGTGGCCACGCTCATGCCGTTGCACAATTACCGGACTAGTGTCCATGCACTTGACCTACTGATCCTAGCGCGATAGGACCAGAGAGTTGGTGGGTCACTGAAGCTGGCCCACTAATCCTCATTTAAAAAGTGTCGAAAGTTTGGCCCCTAAAGGGGGGGGAATGAAACGCCACCAAGATGGGGACAGAACCCTGAATTTGATTTGTTGGCACTGGCGAGTAAGTATCAGAGTGATGATTAAATTGTCCTGGAAGAACCCACACTGTGGCATTAGTGTCTCAGTAGTAACCAAACCAACGTAGATCTCTGGATCAGTGATACAGCATAGTGGTCAGACTCTGTCATCAAGGACCACCACAAGCAGGACCCTAGTGCAAAGCAGATAATGGTACATTGTTATGGGTTGAGCTGATAAACAACAAACATTTCCTCATGAATAATAAAGTCTAACATCCTAAACTTTGAAATTAATTGAGCTGGTAAGTGTACAAAATGCCAGAGGTGGTTATACATTACCCCCAACATCTTACAGGAATAATTTCTTTTCTGTGAAACTAATAATAATAATATCAGTATCTCAAAGACCTCATTCTTGCCCTACTGAATTATTTTGACAAGAAAACCATTAGCCTACAGGTTAACTGTGCCTTTTTAATCAGTAAAACATTCAGTTTGTCTGCTTATCTGTGTGTCACCAAGCAGGCATACATAGCTCATGAACAACATGGGGCAAAATATCATGAAAAAAATTCCTTTACTTCATAAACACCTTCAAAGCTTGGATGTTCCAGAACACTTGGGCATGATGTAGCAAGCAGTGAAAGACACTCAGAAGAAGAGGAATGCAGAACATCAAGCAGCCTCCTGTTCTCCACCATAAGAACCCAACACCATACCAGTCATTTCTGCCAATTAATTAATTTCATTGATGAGTTTTCCTTTTATGAGTTACTCTTTGATCCAGCATGTCAAACCTGTCTGATGACAATAATATACAAACTGTCCACACTAAACAGACTTAGTGATAATACTGGGAAACATTTTGTTCTGAGACTTTTTAGCTAAGGAAACAAAAGTGCTGGGGTAGTAGCACTCACTGATCATGGCTCTATATTGATTAGCACATGCAAGTAAGAATTTCACTGTAAACTGTACAAATGGTCATAGTGTCCCTGTAAACCTACAGTATAACACTATAACTAACTGTGAAATATTTTGATCATTTATCAATTTCTTTCACTACTTTCTAGAAATTCACACCCAGGCCTGTCAAAAAGGTCCAATGCCCACATTAATGCCTGTCCTGTCCAACACTGTTACATGAACCTCTCATACATTGGGATGGCAACATTTTCAGATACTGTCTGATAAAGAGCTCTGCACAAAACGTTTTATTATTTGAAAGAAATTTGAGTAATTGAAGAAGTCTTTTTCCAAGACTTTGACCTTCTTCACCAGCTGCTGTGTGTCTGTACTTCAGTGATCATTAGAGCCACACCAAGGTCAGATTTATTCAGAAACATCTCAAAGTGCCAACACAGAATTCACTGGATGATGTGCTCAAATATGTGTGTGTGTGTGCATATTTGTATATTGTACCACATAGAGGCACACTCATATGCCACCTTCAAAGCCAAAATAAATTCAAGGAAACTCAAAGTTGGGGAACGAAGGTGTTTTATTAAAAAAAAAGTTAATAAGTAAATACAAGGAGGAAAGAGGAAGGAAGAGCTCAAAATATTACACAAAAGGGGAAAGCAATAAGTTTGCACGTGTTTTCAGCTCTTTCTAATAAGCTGTCAATCCTGTCTTATTTCTTCTTCTTTTAATTCTCCATTTTCCTTATTTGATGGTGTATGTCACAATTACCCACTTCAGACACAACCATACACACTTCCACATTTTTAATACCTTTTCAACTTCACTGGCCTGTGCACCTCTCGCCTGACTCCAAGTTCAATGGGTGGAAAGGTCCTTTAGGTTTTACCCAATCACCAATGGTCACTGCTGGTCCCCAGAAAACTATATATGGGTCAGGGTTTGGCCTCTATTTGGATCAAGCTCACCAGGCTTCTAGTATCCCTACAATTCCCAATATAATATTGGCTTTAATGAGCCTGAGCACCATGGAAATTGTACTGTAATCAGAGGAATACCATTGGTACCTCTTTTTGTTTGAGTCCTGTCATGAATGTGCTGACCGATTTCCTCTATCAACCCCCCACCCCCGCCATGCAGGAGGTTGGGGAGATCACTCTCGGCCAGGGAGGCTGCCACCAAGCGTCCCGGGGGCGGTATTGAGCTGCCCATGGTTGCTGCCCCGAAACATATGCAGTAAGGGTGTCGGGCATGGGACCCGGCCGCCCATCACTATATATATATATATATATTAACTTAGCAAATTAGTTCTTCCCATGCTCTTCAGTACATTGTCCAAGGAGTTCTTGTCAACGTATTCTGTTGGGTGCGATGGTTGGATCTTCTTACTACATGATGTTGACGGCTTTGGTATCTTTTTGACACATCGCTCACCAGGCTTTGAAGGGGCACCTCCACCTCTCATTTCTGGTTGTCCAAGTCAACGCAGTCTTGATGATCCGCCATGCTAGCAGCCTGAGAACATGGAGCGTAATGATGTCTTCCGACTTTGGAAGACCACTCCTCTGTAGCATTTCTTCATTGGTAATGTGGTTGAGGTAGGAGATGCTGAGTATGCTTCAGAGACATCTTTGGTGGAACACATTGAGGCGCTTGGTAATGTTCTTTGCTGGCCTCTGTTATAAAAACTGGATTTTCACAGCATGGTTGATGGCCACAGTCGACCAGATTCTATGCATATGTGGGAATATTCCAGCTGCTTGGCCAATCTGCCAAGCCCAAATCCACAAAAATATATGTATAGAAATGCAAGTAGTAATGACAAACCGCAAGAAACCACAACTCTTTTATAGAAATAAAAGCAAATAAACACAGTGAGGGTAAAGTATTTGTCATATGGGGACAAACTGAATCAGGATGTGCAGTTGGGTCATGCTATAGGACTTTGATTTAAAACACAAAATCAACTTTGTTTCAAAACATTTTAAGAAAAGTAGATTGGGAGTTTTGAAATTGCCTGAGACCTAAACTCCAGTAAGGTGTTGTGTTATAACTTAAAACAATCCATTCTAGTTCAAAAACACACCAACATCCAAGATTCGAAGCAGTTCTGGAAAGAGCAGTTGGTCTAAGTTTTTCAGGATCAGGATTCAGTACAGTATTTTCTGCTAAAGTTAGCATAACCAACAATCAAGTCCAATTAGTGATGTCTTTTTTACACAAGATATACATTTCTTTATTAAATAGTAAATGCAATTTAGTACTGTTTTTCAGTTAGGGATTTTTTATGTAGTGTTAGAATTTGATACCATTCACTGTGACAAATATATAACAATACAGAATATAAAACAATAGGGCCAGCACTTTTATGCATCATGGTTTACTAATGTAAAAAATGCACACGAATGAGTTCTTGGTTGAGGCACCACCTGCTTCAGCAGAACACACCCAGATCCATAAATGTCTGCCCATTGCTTTTTCCAGAAGTTTTCAGACTTAATCAGATTGTAAGGGGACCTTTGAAGTTCAAGTCATTCAACAGATCAACGGCTGGACTCGCTTTAAACATGTCACTCTTGGATGGTACGCCTTTTGTTCCTTGACTCACCCCACTTCAAGTTTGAGTTGAATTTGACATGAGAATTCCTTACTGAGTCCAGTTTTGTTTTTTTCAGTGTTCCCCGTTCATGATTTGTCTTGTCAACTTTCATTCCATCCTGATAAGTGTGGCATTGATAATTAACAGGAGGCTTCATCCACCAGGTTTCAAACACACAATGTATGAAGCTCTTTTGGTTTTTTGCTAAAAGTAGAATTTGGGATCTGGAAAAAAAAAATGTCCTACTAGGTTTCTGACTACTAGACTCTTTTCCATATGATGTTATATCTAAATATTTCCAACAAGAACTAACGTGTTATTTATATACTGATTTGTGTAGTGGCTTTCGTCTGTCACCTCCTGTTCTTCACATGATTGTGTTGGGAGATGAGTATAATTTTGTTCCACATCCTAAAAATATGACTGTTACCTTAATGGATGATGCTATATAAGTGTGTGTGTGTGTAACTGAGTGTGCTCTGAAATAGTTTGTCCCCAATGTGGTGATGGTTCTTGCTAGGCTAGGTCCATCTTCCACCATTTATACTATTGTGGATGGGTAAAGAAAATGGTGTCTTGATTATTTAGTATCTCATAGCTTTACTCTGATAACAGTAATGATAATAATGCAGACATTGTGTGTGGAGAGTTTCTACGCACACTACAAGATGTATAGTTAGGAACTCATGCAAATTAGCCAAGTTCCCTGTCAATCTTAGTTACAGAAGACCACCCTAACCCTTCTGTGGGAATATCAACTAACATGCCTCTCTCACCTTAAAATGATGATCACCTCCAATCATTTGTTCAATTTTTAAAGTATTTAAATTCTATTACATTTATTTCTAAAACTTGAGTCTCAGTAGTGTAGTGGTTAATGCTGCTGCTCCATGCACCCAATTTTCAATGCAGAGTTAGCACATTCTCCATACATCTTCATGGGGTTTACATCTCTTATCCTCAAAGATATGCCTACTCAGGTATTTTGACAACTCTGATTTGGTGTGTGCGTAGGTCCTGGAGTGGGACCCTCTGTAGTGTTATGCTGATTGATAAGTGTTAAAGCTTTGAAAGCAAATGCTGTTCTTATTTAAATAAGCAGATATGTGTAGAACTCCTTCTCAAAGGACTTTCTACAAAGTTCTGCAGCCTGTCCCTTAGCGTTTGTGTTGAGTTACCAGACCGTTCAGAAGCCCCTACTCTTAATCCAGTTAATAAGTTCACTTTTAACTGTTTGGGACAGCACCACAGTGAAGTAAATTTTAGCCGTGCCGTCAAGCTTCAGGAACTTGGTTACACACGGACACATTATGGTGGAAGAGCAGTTAGGGCTGCCACTCAGATCGAGGAAGAAGAATTCAGTTTCTGGCCTAGTTTGTGGATGTTGTGTAGGTTTTCACCATGGATTTGTGAATTTTCTTCTGGTGCTTCATTTTCATCCCTGACTACATTTTAGCTTACTTGGTAAATTTACTTTGGTGCCAAGGCATGGACAGGTGGTCTGTTCAGTTTTGAGTCCTTCTGTGTGTCCAATGCAACTGGCATTAGCTCTGCCTTCCAACCAAAATAGATGGATGGATCATAGGTAGATTTTTGTTATACACACATTATTCACATTATGTTAACTTTTCCCAAGGGCATCACCATGTCAAAAAGCCGTTTGGCACGTTTCCCTTCAGTGGTACAGGTGCTCATATGCTGAAGTATGGGCAGAATGAGGAAGCCATGACCTGAAAAGAGTACTGGAAATACAGTGTAAAGTTCATAAAAGAGACAACTTTCATCTTTTCTATACACATGCAAATGCAAATGAGAAAAGTCTGTCTGAAAACTGGTAAGGACCATGATAAGATCAGTCACAAACAGAACAGAAATCAATAGGTCAAGTTGGAGCCAGTTACTTGCATACCACCTAGGGTTGATGTTCCCTACACAATGAAATCTCTGGAGGAAGATTGTGTCTATGCTGCCATACCTTTGTGGTTCCTTCATAATGCTGATAGCTTAGAGGTGCCACTCTACTTCATTTATTTTGAGATCTTTTTAGAGTGTCTTGTGATGAAAATATGCTCTGAGGAAGGTGCCATGTAAAATGAAGGTTTGGTTTATTGTTATCTTTTTTGTATTGCCATATGATACTCAAATCTTTTACTACGAAACCATAAAGGTCTGGTCACCTTTGGACCTCCACATTCTTTCTCCATGCCACGTTACACTCTTGTCCAATAAATGTCTCCCAGAGGTTTCATGATCCTAAGATAAGAAGTGGAAATGTGAGAATAATTTGTGTTGCTTATTTGCTTGCAGACCTTGGAGAACATGAAAGTGTGTGTTTCAGTTGGCTTTATAAAAGAAGACTAGAAAACAGAAGCACTGGGGAGTGCAAATGAAATGCACTTTGGTTCACCCTCTTAATGTCTGCTGCTTTTGATTCTTCCTGCAACATTTCAGTTTGAAAAAAGTCTAGAAAGCAAAAAAAGAAAAAAATAAGTACTGTCACTTATTCATCGCATGTGTGCTTATCATTGTGGAGTCACGACATTTAGGATTAGGGGTGGCCAGAGTTACCATAAAAGATCATTTTGTTTTTTTGGTCATAATTGTACTGCTACATATTTACATCACAACCCATGTCAAATATGATAAATTGTTTCTAAAATAAATTCTCACTTATATTAACACACTTCAAAATTACGAAAAGTACATGAATTCCATTAACAAGGTTTAAATGACAGAAAATGTTGCTTTTTTCAAGTTTGTCTGTGTAAGTGTTGCAGTCGTAAAAAATATAAATACTTTCTTATTTCAACAGCTTAGAAAATGTACACACAAAGTAACATTCAGGAGAACTGATTTGAAAGTGGGAGCGTTTTCTGTTTTTTATTTGCTTCATCAAAAAGACATAACATTTTTGTTTTTTTAATAAGTTTATTGCTTGCCAACAGGAGCAGCTATTGGACTTATAAAAGAGGAAAGGGCAAGCTGAAGAGATCCCTGTCAAGCTGAAGCTGAAACAGTAAGATGATCTTAAACTGAACTTGTACCGAGTATTCCTCTATCTGTTTAAAGGGAAGGAGACATGCAAGTTAGATTTGAGTATTCTTTAAACTATCCATCCTCTAAACCCTCTTGTCCAGGGCAGGGCGCAGCTGGAGCCTATCCCAGCAAGCACTGGGTGTAGACAGGAACCACCCCTGGACAAGACCACTAGCCCATCACCGGGTGAACACACACACACAGAGGCTAATTTAGCATTTCCAGTTCATTTAACCTGCATGTCTGGAGTGTGGGGGACAACCGGAGAAAACCCACGCAGGGTGCACCTGGGGCGCAGCCCCAGACTTCTTACTACAAGACAGTAGAGCTACAACCATTGGTTATTTACATATTTACATTTAATTTTGACCTTGAAAAAATTGAAGGAAAAATGTTATTTAAAGCTTATTTTAGAAGCAGTGCATTCATTGGGTGGTTAAGTCCCCCGGTCACTCTTTAAACTTTGCCAATGTGTGAGACGGATTTACAGTAAGTGCTTCATTCAAATAAGATGTAATGAGTCAACATCACTAAATATGAAGAGTAGGAGGGCAAAAAGCTTTTGAAATAGTTAAACATCTTAATGAAGACTCACACCGTGGGCTCAAAGATAAGCACACTCACTAAAGCTTATTAAAGCCCAGCTGAGGTGAAGTCCATACTTGTGTGGCTCTCATCCTTTCTCTAGTGTGATTAGTTGCTGTCCTGGCAAGGTAGTACTAGAAGTAGAAGAGGCACAATGATGGAAGTTAGGTACATTCAGAGTATGACAGATGAGGGTAGTCACGTAGTTCAGCATTCATACAGGAAGTCATATTCATTTATTCATTAGAGAATTTCTCAAAGACAAGGCACATGCGATTACAGTTACTAGAGGCAGTCCCACCTTTCAGGTCCTTTAAGTGCCCCATAATTGAATATTGTAAAGATGCTAGATTAGAAAGGGTGTGGGAAACTAGCTAGAAGCAAAATAGCTTTCCCAATGACTATGATGGCAACAAAGGGTCAGTATTAGGTTTCCTAGCAAGGACGGTGGGCAAGAGAAGAGAACAAGAACTGGATCTTCTGAAAAATATGGAGGCTCAGGAGCGCAGAGATAGACACAAGGAAAACAGAGTGCTCTTCAGGAAAGGCAACAGAACTTCTTGATGATGGAAGTGGTTCTAGGGATTGGCCCAGAAATACCACCAAATGGAGGTCTAAAGCTGCACCTGGGCTCCAAAGCCTTTTCAAGTTTAGAGGTTAGAGAGTGACAAGGGCTAGTCAGCAGGGAGGTAACGTGTTCAGATAATGTTAGGAGGTTAGTGAGGAGAGAACTGGACTGCTTGGGAACATTGTTTATAACTGTGTTTTACTTTGCTCCCCTTACATCAGTCCTGCCATTTTAGATGGACAGATATTTTGATCCATGTGAGATTGGCAAATACACTTGTCATTATAGCTTTTGAAAGAAGGGTGGGGAGGGGTATAATGTAGATATGCAGGTGAATGAGCCTATAGTGTCCTTAATAATGGACTATCTTGGCAGGTTGATCGCAGCTTGTGCAACTTAAGGACTGTGCCTCTGACGTGGATGTGAGCAGCACCGGAGCACCACAAGGAACTGTCATGTCTCCTTTTCTCTTCATAATTTTCTGCAACTTAACATCAGCAAAACCAAGGAACTGGTTATTGAGTTTCGCTGCACCAAAAAGCCTCTGTGTCCAGTCACTATTCAAAGAATAGATGTATAGGTGGTCCACTCCTACAAATACTTGGGATTCACATCAGTGACAGACTGGACTGGTCTCATAACACTGAGGAAGTATATAAAAAAGACAGAGTAGGCTCCTCTTCATTTGTGAGCTGTATTCCTTTAATGTGGGAAGTGACATCCTTCACATCTTCTACAACTCTGTGATGGTCAGTGTGATTTTCAACACTGTGGTGTGCTGGGCTGGAAAAAGTAACTTCAAGAGAGGTCCATCGAATCAACAAGATGACTGAAAGGTTGAGGTCAGTTATGGGACTCACTCTGGACTCCCTGAGGGTAGTGGCAAACAAGAGAATTAAAACAAAACTGAGTGTCATTATGAACAATGCTGCACGTCCTCTCTCTGACGCAACAACACTGAGGACTTTCAGCCAACGAATTATTCAGCAGAAATGGTTCAAGAAACTAATGGGGCACCTTTATACCTAAAGCAATATGCCTATATGCCTGTAACTGGGACTGCCAAGTGAGAGGTTTCATTAATTTCTTTTTACTTTTCATTTTTTTAAGTTATTCTGGTATGCATTTTAAAGGGGTTTTGGTGTTTGTCATAATGTAATTACATTTACTTATTGGCCTGACACCTTTATCCAAGACAACATACACCATTTATAACAGCTGTTGGTTTTCCAGTTGGAGCACAGGCAGGTCAAGTGACTTGCTAATGGTTACATGGTGTCAGTAGTGGGATTTGAACCCAAATCCTCAGGTTTTGAAGTCCAAAGCATTAACCATTACACTACACTGAAATATAATAATATTATTTATTTAATAATCTCTATATATATAAAATCCAATGTCTGTCTGTCCGCTTTTCACGAGAGAACTACTTAACGGATTTAGATTGGGTTTTTTTCTATAATTTGCTTAAACATTCCGGTGGATTTTGCAATTTCTCTCATCACACTAAGTATCATAGTTTGTTTGCTGTACCGATGCATTTGCACAAATCCGAAAGAGACACAGCAGGCCTCAGGGCGTATCTTACATCCACTTAGCTAGTGAACAACAGAACTAAATGGATTTTAATCTATTTTTTTCTAGAATTTGCTTAAATTTTCTGGTTGGTTTTGCGACTTCTCTCATCGTGCTAAGAATCACAGTTCATTTGCAGGAGCGATACATTTGGACAGAGGGGAGGAGAAAGCATGACGTCAGGTGTGTGGAGTCGGTCTACCTCTGCATTTTGGAGTGTACCCTGCTTCTGCTTAGCTAGCGATACCTTTTTGTTTATTGATTTTTAAAGTTTGTCCTGTTTCACTACTATGCGGGCAGAGCCGCGGGGAATAGTTAGTAATTTGTAATACTAATTAATAACATTTATATAGCACTTTTCAAGCTACTCAAAGCACTTTACAAAAGCAGAGGGGAGCCACTTAAGCCTACACCAATGTGTGGCATCCACCTGGATGATGTGTCAGCTGCCATTATTGAGCTAGTACACTCAGCACATGTTAGCTATTAGGTCGTGAAGGGGTGAGAAAGAAAGCCAGTTTGAGATGGGAGTGGTTAGGGGGTCAGAATGGATGTGGCTGTGTTGGGCAGTTTATCCAGGACATCAGGAAAACCCCTACTCTTTTTGAAGGATGTCCAGAGATTTATAATGACCACAGACATACAAGACCTCACTTTTACATCTCATCCAAAGGGCAGTGCCAAATTTAGACCCAGTATTTAGACTGTTCTTGGTATTTCCACACATGGACCCCAGGACAAGCACCTCCTGCTGGTCTCACCAACACCATTTACAACAGCAACCCAAGCTTTTCCTAGATGGTCTCCCATCAAAGTACTGGCTGGCCCCGAACATGCTTAGCTTTAGGTCAATGACCTGTTCTGAAGCACAAGTGGTATTTATTCATTGAGCTATGCAAAAGGTAAAATTTCTCCTGTGGACAAATGAAGTAAGTTTGTTTATTTGCTCTATCCTTCTTTGTTTCTTTCATTGTGAATTTAGTATACTATCTATCTATCTATCTATCTAATCCTGCCAACTACTGTATGCCAAATTATCTATCTATCTACTGTATCTATCTATTTACTCACTCTTTTCATACTGTCCTCTGATATATGGCAGGAAAGTGAGCCAAGACATGTTGCCCTTTGCCAGGTGGCTTAATGCACGTTGTATTCGCCTGCTTAGTTACGTATTTTCTGCTGTTGTGTAAGGTAGTGCCAGGTATATATGCCAGATGATTCAGTACCCCTGCGGTTAGGACACACACAGTGATTCAGGGGAGAAGGACTTGAACCCACTTTGACTAGAATGGCTGCTTATCACAGGTGCCTCACTTCAACGAGGATGCAGGCTCCGAAAGCACATGACAGCCCCATGCCAGGCCCCGGCACACTGCTACTACCACACAGAAAAGGGAAACACATTCGTAATTTTGATTCCAGAAAGTTGCTTTTGGGAAAACAAGAACTTCATGCAACCAACAAGGCAGGCAGGCCACTTTACAGTGTGTAGCCCAGGCCAAGCCTTCACTTGCTCTGTGCCTGCTGTGCCCCTGGGTACTCACCTAGACAAAGTCAGCGGGGGTGTACAAGTCACCCAATAGGAAGGAAGAGCCCTCGGCAGGCTCATAGTTTATCTTAGAAATGACTAAGCGACTCACATTAAGAGATTATAGAAGAGACTGCTCTCTCCAGCAAGCCTGTCTGATGAAGTCGAGTGCACACAAAAGGCTTTATCGCACATCCAGGCAAGAGATGAGAATCAGTTCATCTCATGAGACAAACATCAAATGATTAACCTCCTTACCCTTGGCTCTGAAGTTAAATAAACTTTGATGAAAAACATGATTGCCTGAACTTTTTTAATATGTTTGCCATTGTTGCACAGAATTCAAGTTCTTCCCCGCTCTGCTGGACGTTAACAGCAAATTAGCAGGGCGAGCTGAACGTGCCATACCACAACTACTTGTGTTTGCTTATTTTTTAATTCATAGGCAATATGCTGGAAGAGTAGTTGGCACTACTTTCTTATTGATTTTGTAGCTAAGGTTCACAATCTGTGCCCATGTGCTGTCATTTTTGTTTTCTTTGTCTCTGCACAGGGTTTGTCGCCAGTATCTCCTCTGTTGTTTCTCTCACATCTCAAAGACGTAGCCTTGATTGGTGGCTAGAAGCTGGTTTTGTGTTTGGGGATTTGTAAAGGACTGGTCCCTGCCTTCCATGTGATACGGTCAGGATTGTCTCCTGGATTATGAACATCTGAGGATGTTATCTTTTATTGCTTATTCATTCTGCAATATCAGGTATTTGGTTTCCAACTCATAAAACCAAGGCCTGCAGACAAAGTCATTCTTTTTGAATCCAAGGTAATATGGGTATTACTGTCACATGTACAGAGTAAAGTGAAATTTGTATTCATGGAAGACTTTAGGCACTTTGGGCCCTGCATGATGCTTCTACAATTTGTTTTAAATGGAGAAATTAATTGGTCACATAAAGCTGCTCCTGCTTATAGACTGTGATAATTGGTTCAACATCATTCAACCTCCACAACCGATGATGTGCTAAGTGGAAACTCTAAGCCGGTCCAGTAGGAGGGAGTGTGGGTTTGTGCTTGAGTGTCACCCGCATGAGACCGGTACCCTTCCTGTACTGTCCTTGGTGCTGCCATGGTAAAAATAGACTCACTTTGACCCTGAACTGGACAGGTTATAAAACAGACAAATGGATGGGTGGAATAATTTTTAAATGTTGTATGTCCTGCATTTTATAAAAGAGTTAAGTGTTATTTAAAAAAAAATAAAACGAGACTGAAATATTTTGCACCTAACCTGTATTTACAGGCATTTTGGAGGTCATGAATCATGGTGACACAATGAGACATATTTAGGCAGGCTGGCATATGCTGCTGTTGTCCACACCCAGGCACTACTGGAGTAAATTGTGTAATGCGGTGTGTTGTGAAAGTTCCCTCCGAGAGATGTCTACGGTTGTGAGTTTTACTGCGTTATGACTGTTCTTGAATTGCAGCAATACATTGCAGAGTCCGAACGTGCTGGTGCCAAAAACAGTACGTCATTTACCCACCACTAAACCCATTTTTCTTTATCCCTTTATTAAGGTGTTAGTTCTGTGTTTAGATGGTGCGTGCAAAATCACGTACTGTAATGCTGCATAAATATTTGGTTTTATACTAGTTTTACACACAATTCCAAATTAAGAGACATTTTTGAATCCTGGCACAGCATAAAATTTGCGCCCCCTAGAAAAACATATTTAGAGTATAACTCCAATTTAATGTTCCCATATTTAGAATTTTACCACATTTCTTGTGTTCTTATAGCAGAAACCTATACAACCATTAAGGAGAATCTGGATAAGATATTGGGACAACTTAGCTATCAGCTGAACAAACAGGCTTGATGGACTAAATGGTCTCCTCTTTTTTGTCAAATTTCTTATTCAGCATATTTTTTTTTCTTTTGGTTGGTGTTGTTTAACATAAAAAATCCTCGCATCTGAGCAGGCCTAAGTCTCTTAAGGCTACATTTGCACTTCAGCTAAAAGTAACTCTATTCTGATTTTGGTCTCATATCTGATTTTTTTGTTGTTTTTCGATTGCTTAAATTAATCTTGTGAATGATTCAAATTGGACTTTGCATATACAGATTTTTACCCTGAAAGTCCTCTGCATACATAAAATGAATAAAACAATTTTATCACACAGATGCAAATCAACAGACCAGGACCGTCTTAACAGTATTATAGTCCCCCAGGCAAAGCAGTGCACTACACAACCACTCAGTAAGTCACAACATACATAGATTAGCATGGGGTCCCTATGCGCGTGGAGCCCCTGGGCAACTGCCCAGCATGCCCATACGTTAAGATGGTCCTGGTTTTGACTTCTCCACTACTTGGCACTGTTTCAGTGAGAATGTCTGCAAATTCATAAGCTCATGATGGCAAAGAGTAACAGTACATAACAGATTGTCCCTGTTGGTTTAAAGTCAAGTTACCACTGCCGGATCTGTATGTAAAAACAACTTGTGGTGAGAGTGGGATCTGGAGGGTTAAGTTCGAATCCATGTTGTTTTTGTTAATCACAATTCTAAACACATCAGATCTGTGCCACAAATGTGTGAAATGTAAATTGAGCCATTTTTTGTGTTTCAAACGCAAAGTTGTACACATGACGGGGTAATCAGACATCAGTCAATGGTGCGATTGCTACTGGTGTGACATTCATGATAAGGAGTAACAATCTGAAACAACAACAACAATTCCACAAGTTAAAATGATTAAATCATGCATTAATCATAAAAATAACTGCAGTGAAACTATAAAAAAATAAGAAAACAACACAATGAAACAAAGCCTGCACTAATGGAATTCTAATAAATCACTAACAATTTCCTGCAATTATTTACTTGGTAGACACTTTTGTCCAAAGTGACTTACAAAAAAGGTCAAAATAATCAAGTAACTTCAGTCTGGGGGACTATTTAGGAACAAGCGCGTCAAAAACAAGGGTACAAAAGTGATCATCGCAAGGGACAAGCTCAGAACAAAATACGAACAAGAGTTTGCTAATATTATTTAACGGAAATTCACCAATCAAGAGAGTCTTCAAAACTCTTAAAAACTCGTATTTCTTAAACAAATGGAAGGAATCAGAAGTTCAAATGAAGGAGGGCAGTTCATTCCACCAACCAGGAGCGACAAATGAAAATAATCTGGACTGAGATTTGATGCCGCATAGAGGTGGCATTACGAGACACCATTCATTAGAAGACCTGAGTGGTCAAGAAGGAGCACAGGACTTTACAATTGACTCCATGCATGTAGGAGCTGACCTGTTGACTGCTCTGTAAGGAAGTATCAAAGATCTGAACTTAAGAAATGCAGGGAGATAGTAGAGTCATCTGAGAAGAAGAGTGGCATGTGCCGGCCTTGGCTGAACAAACACCAGGCATGTCACTGTCATCTGCAGTGGGTTGGTGACACATGCTGCTGCTTCTGCTGGCAGAGAGTTGCAGTAGTCCAGATGTGACTGGACCACTTAATACACTTAACACTTTTTTCCATTGATACTTAAACGCTAAAAGGGGGCTCTACTGTACTTACAAACCACTTTCATTTAGTCTGAAATCAGAAGCTATTCAAATAAATGTTTTTTTTCCCCAGAGACCAAATTAACCCCCCTGTTGTGCTTGTGCAGTTTGTTGCAATTTGGAGGAAAGCTGCTGTAATAATGAAACCTTTTGAGACCCCAGTGGTAATATTTATTTGTTACTGTTCAGATCCTGCATATCCTTATTTCTACCTGGGTCTGGGGCTGGGAGGTCGCTCAGAACATCTTTGTAAATTGGCTCGTGCCCATCTACAGTGGGAAGAGGTTGGCAGTGAGGGCAAGGAGAAGAAGCCTCTTCTATGGAGCCCGCCACAATGCTCTGTTCACCTGACATACAGCAATCTGCTCTGTTGATGACAAACAAAGATTAGGTGTTATCTTTGGTAGTTTGCTAACAGCTTGCTGTGCTAATTACCTGCTGCTCGGATATTTTCTTTTTCTTACGAGCTGGAACTCTTGTTGTGCACTGGGTGACCTATACGCAGATTTCAAGTGTGATTACACCCTCCCATCTATTGCCTGTAATGTCATGTATTTGGACACATTGGCATCTCACGGTTTTGTTTACCTTAAAAATTAACACAATATTTTAAAATTTTTCAAAACTTAAATAAATATTTTTGTGGTTGGCTTTATAAAGGTCTGATGATGAGGAGGCCTATTGGGCCTGGAGTTGAAAGTCAAAGAAGTGAGAATCTTGTTTTCCATGAATAGATGTCCTTTGTAAATTATTTACATGAACGTTTTACTTTTTTCTCTAACTTGTTCTTTGCAGTGCTGGTTGGTTATACTGCCTCACATATCGAGGTCTAGGACTGTTTGCAGGGGGCTTTTTCTGATTACCCTGTTTTGCTCTCACTTCTCACAAATGTAAGTGTTAAGGTCATTTTCATCTGGTCCAGTATGAATGTGCCCAGAGACACAGTTCACCATTTGCATTTGATAATGGGAGAGGATCCAGGTCCCTGCCTCCTATTAATGGAATGAAAAAGTTCACAAAATAGATGAGCTTGTGGTTATACACTCACACTGCCACCCACAAGCATAACATACCATGAAGCATCAAGAAGGATTAGGTGCTACCGTTATATATTTGTATTATGTCAAAATATTGCTATCAGCAGCTGAGTGCTCTCTAAAGTTTGTCTCCTGACGCTAAAGCCCTAAATAAACGGATGCTTCATGGATATGACCCTGACAAGGTCTTCTGTACAAGTTATGTTTGGCTATAGCAAGCTACCCAAAAAATATGCTAAAACAGATATTCAGTATTTTCCTTGTGTTACATTTAGATTTTTAGCATACAATTGTAACTGTAGTTTACCTATTATATTGTTCGACAACCATACCATGCTTTATGAAGATCTGTAAAACACTAATAACTGTGCAGCTTTAAAATAATTTGATATTTTATGTCCTAAATCTGATAAAGTAGATTCAGGAAATGGATGGATTTCATTTAGGAATTTCACTAATTAGCCTCTAGAAGGCACCCTCCTCGAGAAAGACCAAGAACAACATCCTTCAGAAGGGTGGAAGATGGTTGTGGACCTGGCAAGGAAGCTGCAGTTCCCCCCCAGGCATCCAAACATCCCTATGGCCAGATGCATCATCTGGTCAGAGAAGGTGATTAATATCATCCAATTTGAATTAACTGCCCCCAGGGGGGTTGGACGTGATGAAACAAAACAGAAATCCACCAAGTACCAGAAACTGGTTCAAGAATGTAGGGCAAAGGTTGGCAGGTCTGGCTATTCCCTGTTAAGGTTGAATGTACATGATTCCCAACATAAGCGGCATAGGATATGCTTATGGCCTGGTGATTATAAGGAAAGGAGAGGAAGACAGCAGCTCACAGGCTTGGGGGTTCAGAAGAGTGAACCTCTTGCTGGTTAAGCCATTAAATTGGAGGAGAGGAGTTGGAGGCCAGGAGCTGAGAGGGCCATGATTTGGCCACCAATGCAGACCTGCCAAGGCTTCAAACACCACAGGAAGATTGGACACTGTCTGATAACATCAGCTCCGGTCCAGAAGAGTGGCCAAGGACTAGGCCTCCCATGATGTGTGCCAGAATGTTAGACAGGGAAGCAAGACCAGTGGATTTGTTCCACATGTTCATGAGAAGATGAAAAACTAACAGCAAAGTATGATCATTTTGATCTTAATTCTTTAAGGAATAGTTTAATCTGTTAATTTGTAAGGACAGCTTATCATTACTTCAGCCCTCTTTCCTTTTGTGTCTGTTACAGACTCCTTGTTAGAATGAATTACTGTTACACAGAAATAGATGTGTGAAAAAAACTATATTTTTCTCATTTTTTTAACGATTTGTTCTCATTCGCTTAAAACAATCAGTAACGTTTTTAATAAACTGGCTTTAAACGATACTCCTCCATGCTGGAAGAATTTGTTCTCCTAATTTAAACTTGCCTGTCCGCATCCCTGTTTTCTCTGTTATTCTTTTGGACAAATTATTTCTCTCCATTATATTAAAAAAAAATCCTGGGACGAGATGTGACTTTTCAGAGAGACACTTAAACGTCCCGTGAGACAAGACTTTGTGCCAAGAGATTTAACCACACCCGGGGCCGGAAATAAAACACAAAGAGTAGATGACAAAGTAGAACATTGTAAAGAATTCAAAAACGTTGACGTGATACACAGGCAGAGCAGGTTAGAGATAATGAAAGTACTAAAATTCGAAGTCTCAAAAAATGATAGTAAAGATTGCGTTAGCACAAAGAAATGGAAATCATTACTCGGTGAAATAACACAACAGTGAAAACAGATCGAATATATTGTTCAGATTTAAACTTTAAGTCAGAGACTTGTAGATCATCTAATTTGTGTTGACATTAGGGAAAAGTAGTGTTTCTTCCCAAAGAAGAGGCGTATCCGCGAGAATTAAAAGATTTGTTATTTGGTGAAAGTGAAATCCACATACAATACGATACAATTTATTTTTGTATTGCCCAAAATCACACAAGAAGTGCCGCAATGGTCTTTAACAGGCCCTGCCTCTTGACAGCCCCCCAGCCTTTACTTTCTAAGAAGATAAGGAAAAACTCCCAAAAAAACCCTTGTAGGGGAAAAAATGGGAGAAACCTTGGGAAAGGCAGTTCAAAGAGAGACCCATTTCCAGGTAGGTTGGGTGTGCAGTAGGTGAGGCACAGGCCTTTGGGGAGTTGTCGAGCGAAATGAACAGAAGGCAAAGCCCCCTAGTATTTCCATAATTTTAAACATAGGTTACTAAAACAACAGTAGTTTGGTTTCTTTAAATAGGTAAGTTAGTGAAGCAACAACAATATTATTTCTTTTCATGGCCTTTCTGTCTTTTGAAGAAACGTGTAAAATAAATTGTAGTGAACAAAAGGTCAAAAAGTTTTTAGGAGTTGGTCACAGGACATTAAAATTAAAGAATACAAAGGTCCTTCCATTATTACACATATTGAGTATAGATTCTTGGAAATTGGTGTCCTTTTTCCTTTTGTTCAGGGTCTTCTTATTGGTTAGAGTAAAACAAGGACACCTTGTTGCAATTACCAAAAATGAGAGATGAGCATGTACAGTACAGGCCAAAAGTTTGGACACACCTCCTCATTCAATGTGTTTTCTTTATTTTCATGGCTGAAGGCATCAAAACTATGAATGAACACATGTGGAGTTATGTACTTAACAAAAAAAGGTGAAATAACTGAAAACATGTTTTATATTCTAGTTTCTTCAAAATAGCCACCCTTTGCACACTCTTGGCATTCTCTCGATGAGCTTCAACAGGTGGTCACCTGAAATGGTTTTCACTTCACAGGTGTGCCTTATCAGGGTTATTTAGTGGAATTTCTTGCTTTATCAATGGGGTTGGGACCAGCAGTTGTGTTGTGCAGAAGTCAGGTTAGTTGGACGATCATTTATTTTTCAATAGGACACCTCCAGGCTGTGTAAGGGCTATTTGACCAAGAAGGAGAGTGATGGAGTGCTGTAAATGGTCATGAAAATAAAGAAAACACATTGAATGAGGAGGTGTGTCCAAACTTTTGGCCTGTACTGTATGTTTGTACACTATTTGTCAAATGATAGTGACAAAAGGATCGTCCTAACATGAGGGAGTACCCTGGTCAAGGAAGAAGTGATGGGGGTCCAAATGGTTCATCCCTTTTAATATTTACACAGCCCTTAAACAAAACAGGCTCTCGATGACATGTTTAATAAAGAAAAATAAAAATCAGGTTAATAAAAATTAAATAAGAGGCTTTTTTGATCTTTTTCTCTGGTACTTCAATTTCATGTAGGAGCTCCAGTCATCAGTTTGCACACACCATGCCAGCAGCGTCTCTCGTTTTATAGTGGAGGAACCACAGGGGGTGGATTCAGTTTCTCAAGGCTATGGGAGAAAAAGGAGATGTCACCATCAGCGACCATGCCATCCCCTTGTGGCCTGGAGTGGCAGTGCTTACTACCTCAGATGAGTCTGAAGAGCAAACCTCAGATGCACATGCATGACAGCAGACATTTGCCAAAGTCAGTATTTTCTTAGCAGAGGAAATCTTGATTTGTTTTTTTAAACTTGTATATGTTTTGTAACATAATGGTTAAGGTGGTTAATGCAGTGGTGGGGTGGTGTGTTGGATGATATTTTTGAAACAACTCCTTCTTTACAGATCCATTTCTTTAGGGCTTGTGCCTGGTGAATGCATGTCTTTTAGGAGTGGGCTGCTCTTGTGAGTGAGAATCTCATCGTATATTGCAGAATGAAGAGCATGCACAAATATAAGTGTTTGGAAAGAGTGCAGTCTTTCTGAATTTAAATGAAGTGAGACTGGTCTCATTAATCTCTGCAACTTGCTCGATTTCCTACTGTACACCAACAGCTCCTTTTCCTGCCACACCCGCCTATCCACCACATGTTGTTAAACATCAATTATATGGAGATGGGCTCAAGAATTTGTGACCAAGACCAGTTAGAAAGCCGTGACCAGTCTGACTTCCACCTGTGCCGACTGCTTGGATGCTGAGCCAACATAAAGGATCGTAAAGATTATGTTTTTATCGATGTTATGAAAAAGCAAGATGACACTAGAGGCAATATTTTATAAAATTATAATTGCATACCAACTAAACTTCATATTGACCAAAGTAAAATGTTAAGATGCATTTCTAGGCCGTGACTTTTCATGTAAGTACAGCAATGTGATTTGTATCCGTAGCCAAAGTCATTTCCCAAGTTTCTGGTTTCTGCCTATTTATTACCTGTGGTTTAAAATCAGATTGTTAGCTGTCAGTGGCTTGCCTCTCACACTGTGGTCTGTTCTCCTGATGCGGTCTTCATAGGAGGTCTGACTTGCAATAATGGACAACATATTTCAAACAGATTACTGTTAATTAAAAGGTGACGAAACCTGTTAAGAATTTGAAAATTGCGTAATGAATTTCCCTATTTTAATCTTAATGGTTGAAGCAAAGCAATTCTTGAAGAGTGCTTTTGATTAGTGACTGACATCGAGGATAAGTGGGCTGCTATTTAAAAATATGAAAACTCAGGGGGACTCTCTTTCTTCAACATTTGGTTGCTACTGAAGTCATCAGCCCACATACCGCAAAAGACAAAAAGAGAAGATAGTCGTCAGTGAAAATGTTAAAAGGCCTTCTTTTATCGCAAATTAGTGATAAACATTTGTATATCGGGAGGCAGGCCAGCTGCCCACTGTATAACTAAATGTCACTCACACGTACATATCCACCCTGTGACCCCCCAGCCCTCTCTGCCACACTCTTCATGGCTTTTACAGTATTTTATCAATATGTGGTGCAATTCACAGCTTCATGAAAATAAACTTTGCCCAGTCAGGGAATACAAAGTAATTATTTTAGTTCCAACATTGTACTTTCAATTTTATTGCCTGAAAGTTCATAATATAAACCTCAGCTGAGATTTTGAATCAACCGACAATCTAACTGAACAATAAATGACACGTGGAAATTTTGAAAGAAATTCACTTTTATTGAATGAATATAAACAAGCTGGCCAACACTAAATATTCCAATACATACAGGAACAATATTTGGAGTTACAGTTTTTTATTTCCTTTCATTGAGCACATCTACATGACACAGAGTTACAGTGACTGTCTATTGCATGCCAATTCTTTTTTTTTTTTTTTTTATTCTTTTAGTTCTTGAGGATTTTTAGTACCGCATCCTTACCAGATAATCAAAAGCACAACCCAGAACATGCCACACACTTGAAGAATTTGTCACAAGAAGCGCACGCTATCAACGGAGGGTCCAGAGGTACGACAGGAAATGATTACCGCTGATGGCAGCACGTCACACTCAAACATCACTTCACACAGGTCTACTGCACATGTCTGGGCTCTCTCCAACAAACACTGCTTAAAAAGAAAGAGAGCCCACTTTCAGATGAAAGCCAGTGGCGTGCATACTGCATACACATCTCATTAAATACAAAAGTCTCACTGTACAGGAAAATTGGAGACATGATCGCTATAATCAAAACGGAAGCAGAGAAGTTAATTTGCCAAAAGGAATATCAGTAGAAAAGAAAAGCAGAGAATGACCATTGTATCTATATATATATATATATCTATATATATATATATATATATATATATATATATATATATATATATATATATATATATAACAAAAACAAAATACTTCAGGTGGTTCAGCCTAAACTCTGCGCTAAGTCACAGTGTTAAAACTCAGGAATATACATCACTTTGATATATGAAAAGTTACCTGTTAACCTTTTCTCAAAACCTGCTATTTGTGTATTTCTCCCCTTTTCCGTTTAACAAAATGGTCCTAAGGTCATTGACTCTGAAATGAATCAAAATATTTTTTTTTATTATTATTATTTTTCAAACAGCAAAACAAAGAAATGGTTTAACAAGATAACAGCTCCAAAATTGGCACGTTGCATAAAATGAATAGACAGCTGAACTGTTGTCTAAGCTGTGTTCTGCACACTCATTTCGTTGTGATGGTAGGAAACCCCTACTTCAAGTATTGAGCAGTTTTCTGTAAGGACCTGACTTGATAATACGGGGACTCAAACCTCCATCCCTTTGTTTTTTTGTGTTACGGCACACTTGTTTGTAGGAAATTTGTTCTTTTAACTTGAGTGCAAATGTTGTCAGCTGTGCTAAATACTCACCTCACATTCTGAAACTCAACCAGAACCCGTTTTCCCACCATGTTGTACAAAGCAGAGCCACGGGACTTTAGGGAGTCAAATCAATGGGCCAGACTAGGAAGCCAAAAATTTTGTTTCATGCTTTTTCTCCTGTAAGGGAGCAGTGCTGCTGCCTCTGTCATTTACGGACACTGACATGTCTTCCATTAGGTCATCCCTTGTCATGGGTACAGAAAATAAAGAAAAGTTAATTTCCAGTCCAAACTCAATTTGCAAAATTCCTATTGGCATCCTGTTCCTGAAGTCCCATTGAAATGGGACTGAGGATGCATGCCAGTCATGTTACGCTCAAGAAGACTACGCGCAACTGAATGGCTTACATACCTTTATGTCTGAAAAAGGGCTTCACCTCATTTTGTACATCGTAAAGATAACACTGTTTCATTTTTAGCAGTTTTTTTTTTTTAACAATCTTCCACATTTTCTTCCAATGCGTAAAACATACTTAATCTAAAACCTACTTTAGGCTGCTTGTACAAACTAAATATATCACTTTTTTGACCAAACACACAAAGAGAATGTTTCTGAGGCACATGCCACCTTGTTCGGAGGGATCATTGAAGTCACACAGCACATGAGACACTGAGGACCACATATCTCAGTCTCAGTGCACCACTCATGCATCAGAAAAACACAATGCCATCTTCAAGAGAACTGATGTAAACATGTACGACACCCTTTCCTGTAGAATATTAACCAGGACAGTTCAGTTCATTTAAAGAGAGATAGCCAGGGCAAAGGCACTCTCCTGCCCACTCCTGTGCTCAGCACTGAACAGAGAAGATCCAAAAACCACTGACATCTGTGCTTAGAAGAAACCAAGTGCAGCTACTTCACCCTTGGGGGTCAACTGTGCATAGTGAACAGCAGGCCCTGATGATTCAGTCTCTCAGCTTGGCTCTTTTTGCATTCCCCAAAACTTAAGCAGAGCCAATCAGCAGTAGGGCAGTTTAACCACAGACACTCCATGAACAGCTATGCGTACTTGTAATTACAAAAATCGATACTGGATATAAAATGCATAGATCTGTAGAAGTGAACGGTCCCGGTCGTGTGGAGTTAGGCGACTTGTGGTATGGCCACCCCGATCTCTGATAAATAGCAGGAAAAGCATCTGAGCGAGACTCAAGACTCTTCTTCAAGAGCTTTGATGACCTGTTCCAATATGTCAGGGTATGAATCTGCAATGCTCTGCAGAAGGTGATCAGTAAATTCTTGCAGTGCTTTGCTTTTAAGTTCTTCTTTTTCCAGTTCTTCTGTTAGCTGAAAGAACAAAACCAAGGAGAATGGTCAAGTGACACGTGAAAACCGAGCTCTCTTCAATGACATAACTATAGGTGACACTGTAATGTAACTTCATAAAATAAAACGCATTTCTATGCTGACATAGGCAAACTAGCATTACAAGAGACCATTTGTATACAGAACACTGCAGAAATAAAGCAGGCAGTGAGCCAAACAACTGTTCCCACGTGTCCTTCCTGAAACATTAGAAATTCAGTTCATATTTAAACTATCGCTGACTTTCTCATATAAATGTCATGTAAAATATGCTTTAGAAGCTGTGAAGCTGTAACAACTGGATGAGGTAACTGAATGAGTTAGCTACCGGCGAGCCAAAACAGCATCTGTCTAGATTGAGTCTTATGAGCCCACTGACTGCTACGAGGGCAACAAGGCCAGTGATAGTATGGGGGGGAAATCTGAGGCCTAAGCAATGACACACAAGACAAAAATGACATAAGCCTAATAGCCTTATGTCCATAGCACACGGTAACACATTAATCTGACAGCTAATTCTGCCTGGAAGTAAAACAAGAAACATACTCTTGGGTCTAATGAGCATCCTTCAACAAATGCCACGGAGTACACAAAAGGAGTTGAAACACACGGCTTAAAAGGCACTTGTTGTGGAGGCAGACAAATTTAAGGGAAAGTTGTGATCATCAATACAAACTATCCAGTCATCTGGGTAGTACTTGTTTCTCAGGAGTTTCACTTAGCAGTCTTATGACACAAGAAATATGAAAACAGGCGAGTGAGTGGATAATTACTGGATGCCCGTATGGTTTCACATTTGAGCAAGACTAAACACGTCAAGGACTGAAGAACAATTCTCTTGAACGTATTCCTTTATCTTCGTCTACAGCCCAGTAAGAGCTGGGATGAAGATGAAGAGCACCGACCGAGTGCGCTTTCTTCAAATCCAAACTGCTAAGGCTATCTCATCCGGGACCCTGTTTACAAAAGATTATCGTTGATCCCCTGTTTACTTGTGTCTTCAGATCACATTAATCCCCACTTATTAATAGTGGAACAGGCATCTATACTACGGAGAAGTAAAATGGAAAACTTTCAGCGATGAAACGTTGTGCACAGAGGAGTAATAAATGCTTAATGCAAATGCCAGGAGGGAACTGAGTGGCTACAGACTATGGTGGAGGTTTTAAAATTCATGAAAACAAGCCGTTTGGTGTCAGAGGAAGCCCTGCACAGTAACACATTTTAAAACAAAAGCCGTTTCTGACATCTGGGATGGAACCCATAATGGTCCATGTGTTCAACAAATGTGGAAATACATTCGTAAACTCCAAACAATTTCCAGTTCAAAAAGGGCCAGGGACAACCTTTCATAACCTTCTGCTCAGGGCACCTGTGTTAAAGCAGACAATGACAAGAGCAATTAGCTCAACTGGGGGACAAGCAAATCAAATTTTTATCACTAGGAAATAGGTTTCCAGCAGAGTCATAGTATTAGGTTGGGACGTCCCAGCAGGATGCTCTCCGCTCCCTCAGTCCCCCACATCTAAACCTCATATCACCACTTGTCATCTTTTGACATCCGCCTTCTCAAGAGCCCAACCTTTTCCCCTTCTCAGTGTGCTTAATTGTTGCCGTGATCAAAGACAAAAGTTAATTTCCCCAACATGATTAGATGACGACACAAGCAGTAACTCAAAGATATTACATGAAATTTATTATTGTGCCTAAAGCTGACCTCGATGCTGGCCTGCTTCCGTGAAGCATATAACCTCATGCTACATTTGCTCCCAATTGTTTTCCACATACCATATGTATTTTTGACTGTTGTGAGGCAAAAAGAAAAAAAAACAAACATGAAGTTTCCAGTTTGGTAATCAGGGTTCAATTTCTGTGCCAAGTGCTGGACTCACAAACACTAAACAGATCCGGCGATGTGGCTGAAGCCAGAAATTCAAATGCATTTTTGACCCTAAGATGAATCTTTGTGTCCTCATGAGAAAATGCTAGAGGCCCTCGGCATCAATTACATCAGAGCAGTCTGCAAGATGGTTATTTTGTACCCTACACTTAACAGAACTTGTCATGTCCATTTGAGATCTGTATTTCCCTTTTTCTTCTGCTACACTACCAAACTGTTTTAAAATACCAATGTAGACTGCGATGAATAAAACATCATGCAGGCCTCACTGCTAGGTGCTGGCATCACTAAACCCTTACCACAGCAGAGTATCGGTTATGTGTAAGTTGTACAAATCAAAAGCACGCTCGCTGCGCTAGAGGGTAGGCCACCTTACTGCGTTGACACATGCGATCAGTGAATGAACAGCAGGGGCAGTTGATGGGAATGCAGATCTCCCACGTGGTATGGAAATGCCCTTGTGGGAAAGACTGCTTGTCAACAGATAAGTACTCAGTGACCTCCTTGTGAATCTTAAAATTCAGGGCTCTGTCTCACAGCCACATACGTTGTAGAAGAACATACCATACTTCATCATGCTTTCAGCTGGTCTGCCATCCTTTACGAAAAACGTTTTTATGTGAGTGTTACACGGTAGCACAATGGTGAGGCCGATTGTCTCACGGCTCTAGCATTCTGGGTTAACTTTCTGTGTGCAGTATGCAGGTTCTACCAGTAATCTTGTTTTATCCCACACCTGAAAGTCATGAAATTTAGATTGAACGCAGGTTGTTACTCATCCGATGCTACTCTAATTGTCTCCAGTCCCAATTGAATGAAGGGGGTTGAAAAATCGATAGGATGGATGTGTTTCTTGTCAACTTATCTGGTGCAGTACAAAACACAATTAAGTTTTTAACGGTAAAAATAGTAGGACAAACGGATTACCTGATGAGCCACTAATAGAATTTGCGCCAGTAGCCTTGAGCACATAAGTGTAACTCTTTGGCCATTGGGCTATATTGTCTGTTATCTGCCTTCACGGTTAGACATAGCCCGGGGCTACATTAATAGCTGACACAAGGGTGACATGATCACAATCAGCCAGTCCTGGCAAATTAAATGAATTTTTGTTTTTTTTCTCCTATATAGATTTATTTCATTTATTTTATTTGCACTGGGTGTGACAAGGAAGGATAGGATTAGAAATGAGGACATTAGAGGGTCAGCTCAAGTTGGACGGATGGGAGACAAAGTCAGAGAGGTGAGATTGGACATGTGCAGAGGAGAGATGCTGGGTGTATTGGGAGAAGGGTACTAAGGATAGAACTGCCAGGCAAGAGAAAAAGAGGAAGGCCTAAGAGAAGGTTTATGGATGTGGTGTGAGAGGACATGCAGGTGACGGGTGTTAACAAAGCAAGATGCAGAGGACAGAAAGATAAGGAAAAATGGGAGCAGCCAAAAGAAGAACAAGATTAATTTCATGCTGAATTTTACATGAACAATGCAAAAACAATGATGCTACTATGTTTGTAGTTGGCAGGCTGCTCAAGTGATCTGCTTGGTGTCATTGTTAAGCCTTTTTTTACTTCGATTACCTTCTCAGTCAGTAGTGCAAATCATATAATGATCCAGATAAACCCTATTGTAGACTATCTTGTTAAAAGTTACATTTCAAACTTTCAGTTATATGAAATGAGCAAAAGAGTTGAGCAGAGTGTCAAGAGACACTCATAACAAGGGAGCAAAAGGTGCAGACCAACAAAAAACAAATCAAAAGAACAGATTCCTCACACAAATGGCAACTCTTGGGATAGAATGACAACTTCCCAATACTCATCATGGCCTCAAGAAGATTTGGGCTGCTCACTTTATCTTGTCCCTAAAGTCAAGAAGCCCACAGAAAGCTTAAGTAGTCCAGTGCTAAAAATGAAGGAAAACAAATTGAGAACTGTTGGTACCACATTTGTGTGTTCTGTCAGACATGTGCTTAGTGGGTATCTTCAGAGCTCTGAATCAAAATGCACCACCACGCGAGAGGGTGCTGTTGGTAATGCCATTTTATCTTTTGTCCTTAGGCACGAGGATATCTAACAGGAAGACTGATGTCACTTCCTCCTCCCTCCCAGAAGCTCCATCCCTTCCACCACAGTCCATATATAAAATCCTGCAACACGGGAGTCATCATACTGTATTGGACCAGCAACTGCAAAAGAAGGAGATTGTGCACAAAGGTAACGACTGAAGAAGTTACTCTTTATTTCTTTTCTTAATTTTTCATTTGATTTGGCCCGGTCAGACACTCAATTAAACAGGGTTTGCTGTAAGGTCACCAGAATCTTTATTTTGTCCTGTTCTATTAAGTCACAGCTCACAAGTCCATGTAACATTTTCTACAGGTTCACCATTTACCTCTCATATACCGAAGATATGTATTTTATATTTATTGTCTGGTGTGAGTTTGTGTCTCAGAAAATGGACTAGCATTTCATCCTGGGTTGGTTAATATTATATGCTCCACAACACAGAAAATGGATGGATGAAAGGAAAGAAAAATAAAAAAAAAACAACAACAAAACCAGAGTTTATGGATAATGGAGACAATGCTTTATCTTGTGTTTTGTGCAGTGCACTAGAGACTTCAATCCACGCCAGTAGCCCTATCTTATGTACCCTTAATTACAAGCCAGAGTTGAATAATGGAGTCACTTTTGTCCAGAAGACCAAATGTCCTCCAAATCTCTCTCTTCCTTGTTATCTTAGCTAATGGATTGGGCAGCTGCACTGGTCATACTCAGTCCGGATGGACATGTCTGTGTAAACCTGGAGCAGAATGAGTGAAAATATTTCACAGCTGGGTCTAGAGAGTTTCTTACAAGGGGTCTGGATAATGGAAAACAACACAGAATAAGATTACAGGTTTTGTCAGAAAGCACTAGGCACCACAAACCTAATATAACACTAGCATTCATGAGAGCGGACAGACATTTCCACAACTTTTAGCAAATGAAAGCACTTTAAAGATGAAAAAAACCTGTCTGATTTAAAAAAAAGGGGGAAAGTCAAAAAACTTATATAAATTTAACAAGATTTTAGTTATGTCCCTCTAGGAGCTTGGCCACTTGCCAAGGTTCCTTGTTAAAAATTTGTTAGATGTGTTTGGCATTAATGAAAACATTAAGCACTCATTTGTTACACAATCTGCTGGTATGTGTCTGTAACTTTGCTCTTTTTGCCTTTAATGTCGCACATTTCAAGAAAACTATGAAAACCAAATCTGACCGGAAAAGTCCAAGTTGTTGTGGACTAACAGTTCAGCCAGGACTTCACACCACATAGCTCTGAAAAACACACTAGTGTTTGAGGTGTCACTCTCACTGCATTATATAAAAAGTGATTGATAATGCAAACACCTAAGAGAGCATAAAATGTGAGCACATTATTTATTATATTTTTATAAAATACTTAAAAGAAATTTGCCAACTTTGCCATCGGCAGAGATTTCCAGTCCTTAGCGTAATTACTTGGGATTGCACCAAGATGTTTTCAGATGAAAACAGACAAATCCCAAAACATGGTCACAATCTTCCCTGAGCAGCATATTTAATTTAAAAGACCTAATATTGAAATATCTAATTTTCCTATTCTTCAAATAGCAAATATCATTCTAAATTAAAGAATTCAATGCTGGATTCTTCAATTTAAGTAAACATTTTTCTGGAAGAAGAAAGACCCTCAAGGAAAGACTTTCAGTTAAGCTATTTGCTCCAAATAAGCCAGGCACAGTGCTGGCTCTGAGCTCCCCCATACATCCATCCATTTTCAGGATCATCAGAAGTAATGGATTTAAGGAAGCAACCAACTTCAGAAAGAGCACCAGCCCATATAGCTTGAACAAACCCTCAATCACCCCTGAACAGTTTGGACTTGCCCATCAACATAACAGCAGAAAGAAGGCAAGAAAGATGAAGATGCCATGTAATCTACTCTTCATTTGGCCCTATCCAATCTGGAAAAATTAGACATTTATGCTAGGATGTTTTTCATTGACTTCAGATGAGCTTTCTAGACCATCATCCCTTAGAAGCTGGGGATGCT
The DNA here is from genome assembly GCA_026402145.1 of Polypterus bichir lapradei. NCBI lineage: Eukaryota > Metazoa > Chordata > Cladistia > Polypteriformes > Polypteridae > Polypterus > Polypterus bichir. Next base: position 587,883 of record JANRMT010062840.1, on the reverse strand, counting down.
GGGTCTGCTAGTCCACAACACTGAGGTCTTTTCTTGGTCAGAGGGACCCCACACAGTCCACTCAGTAATACCACCTCCAGAACTATCACAATAAGAACTGGTGCCACCCAAGGACTATTTACTCTGCCCACTTCTGTTCATGATTGTACGGCTGGATGCAGCTCTGCACTATCATTAAGTATACTGATGACACAACAGTGGTAGGTCTCATCAAGCAAGCAGGGATGAGTCAGTTTGCAGAATGGAGATACATTGATTGGAGGTCTGGTATTAGTGCAACAATCTTTCTCTTAATGTGAGCCAAACGAAACAGATCATTGTTGAATTCAGGAAGGCCAATGCTGTCCACAACCCTATTGAACATTGAGGGCTCTGCAATGGAATTGGTCAAGGGCACCAAATTCCTTGGTGCACACTGCGCAGCTGACCTTACTTGTTCAATTAACACCATCTCCATAATCAAGTTAGCTCACCAGTGTCTCCATTTCCTTTGCCAGCTGCAGAAGGAGAGTCTACATCTCATCTTCCCCACCACATTCTACAGGGGCACCATCAAGAGCGTTCTGACTGGCTGCATCACTGTCTGTTTTGGGAACTGCAGTATGTCTGACCGTAACGTCCTACAACAAATTGTGCACACAGCAGAAATGATCATTGGGACCTCTCTGCCCTCCATTAAAGACATCTTTATGAGGTATTGCATCTATAAAGTCTATAACACTGAAGGGAGCTCCCATCCTTCCCATGGTCTTTTTGTCCCACTTCCTTCTGGCAGAAGGTACTGTCATATCTGAAGCAGTTCTTCCAAGTACTGCAACAGCTACTAACCCTTGGCGGTCCAGAATTTGAACTTTGTGCTGCCCTCTTTCCCTCAAATCTGCTCCTAGTAGCTTATTTATATGCGGAACATTTATTACATTTGTTACTACTGCAGTTTTTTTATTATTATTTGTTGTTATTAATTATTTATGCATTACTATCTATTTCAAATTATTACTATTGATTTACTTATTTACTTTCTTATATACTAAGTATAGGGAAGCATTGTAATCGTCCGAAGATTCAATGCTGAGATTTTGATCAATCTTGACGTTTTAGACCTCCCTGACTTTCTCGCATACAAAGTATGAAGAAAGTATTGGAGCCCTTCAAAAATTCCATTTCGAGATTTTGATGAATCTCAAAGTTTTACACTTCCTTGTGTCCGAAAATACCATTTTTGAAATTATGTCTGTCTGTGTGTCTATGCAAACACGATAACCTGAGTACGCTTTCACTTAGGGCAATCAAATTTTGTATACAAGTATTAGGTACAAAATGTACATTTCTATCAATTTTTTGGGCTACTTCCGTTAACTGGAAGTGGTACTTTAGCTTTTATTCATGCAGATGCAGAGTCCGATTTATTCAACTTTACTTTTATAATAATTGTTCACTATATTATTAATTTGATTTGTTGTTGATGGTTGTTTAATGTACATAATATAAAAATAATCATTGTATTGTGGTTTACTCCTCAAATATCCATTCCCATATCTGACTATACGAGAAAGTCTAGGGGAGACCACTCCCGATTTTTATTTATCGATATATAGTATAGTACAGTTCTTCGCATGTCTTGCACTTATCCTTTGTTTATGTATATGTTGCCCTGTTGCCCTCGGGAATATTATTTTATGCAGGTGTATGCTGCAATACGGTGTGCACGTGCTATGACAATAAAACTGCTTGACATGACAAAGGTGATATCCCAGCCAGGAACTGAACCTGGCTGAGACTCAACACACTGATGTGACAATACTACTTACTTCACCATCATGCTCTTCCTGCCAAAAAATATATACTATTTATAGACAGTTTGGTCACTGTCTACATGGAGTCTGTCTATATTTTATTTGGGAACTCATGTTTCATTTTCAAACTTAACTATGTGTGGGTTAGGTTGATTGGCCCTTTATGAGTAAGTGTGAATCGGTGTGTGTAACAGTGTGTACTGTGAAAGCCTACTGTCCCAATGATAGTGGGTTCTGTTTGGTGACTGATGGTTCAGTTACACATTAAAAAAAAAAAACAAAAAAAAAACACATCAGCCTGAAATAGGAAAAGTAGGTTCAGAAGGACTGGTAAAAATATTCATTATGTTTAAGATATGGCTTACAACTTCCTCAAAGAAGCCTGAAACAGTCTAGGTTGTCTAAAATCTGAGTAAGGTGGGTGCATTCTTCTAATTCACTCTGTGACCTGAAACCAGTTGACTAACCAGTAAGTACTTACAAAATACTCTGGCAAAAACAGAAGTTGCAACATCATTAAGGTATTAGCAGATTTGTGATGAGGATAACATACAAAATATTTTACTGCATATACAAGACACTGGGACGGGATTTCAGGAGAAATGTCTGTAATCAGTATGTCAACCATTACATGGTTATATATGGAGTCATGTGTGCAGAGTACAATGAAATTCTCATATGCATATACTAATCAATAAGTAACATGTCGGCACTCTCAAGTACCACTATTAGCAAGTAGAATAGCCTTACCTTGCAACCTCTGTCTTTCTTACCAGAAGAATTTTAGAACATGTTTGTCAATGCAAAATATATTTATCCTTGAGATTCAGACTTAAAGTACGGTGCAAAGTAGTAGGAAACTGAGGATCAGTTATATAAGTACTTTGTGATGAGTCTGGATGTTTACCCTGTCACACACGTGTGCATGGAAGGCAGCTAAAGGACCTGAAGGAAGGTAATTCCAAGCCAGACCAGAGTGTAGCGAAGTGTACTGATCCATTCTCTCTTTCCACTGCATACCCGTTACGGGGAATTCCGCCTGGCCTCCATGCCATCACTTCAGGACAAGAGCCCGATGATGTCACTTCTGGTTCTGGTCATAATTACCTCACTTAATCTGCTGCACTTTAAAAACCTTCCATATCTCAACCTCACCAGTCAGGTCTGTTTTGGACTCCAATCTGTACACAAAATCAATCGTTTTGCAGCCAGGTTCAATTTTACGGGAGGCTGCCCCAAATCTTTTTTTTGGCTCTTTGTCTCATCTTTTGACAACCTGTTTGAAGTAGTCATCATGGCTAGGTGAACTGCATACTTGAATGTGATGTCTCATTGTGTAGTGGAGTGTGGTATGTTATTTGACACCTTTTCAACGTTCCCATTCAGCTGGGCCATAGTTATAACTTGACAAGGGGCACAATTTATACCTTTTGTGATGCTACTCAGTACTGCATAAGTTTTAGAGAATTGTCCAAGTGATGCCACTAGCAAATCACCAAACAATATTATGAAGGAAAACCATGTTTATATAGTACACAAGAAAGAAGGGTGGAAAGACCATGTGAATCTACTAGTGATTCGACAGGAAACAGTCATCATATTTAAGAGAAGTGAGTTGAAATCACACATTTAATTACGTATTTATTTATTTACATCCATCAGGATTCTGGCTGTCCTTTGCACTCCTAAATGAGCTTTGCTGCTGGGGGGGATAAACTCTAAAATAACGATAGGATAACAGTGTGTACTGCTATTCCACTCCTCCTCATTTCACTCCTGTCCACTTCTAGCAACTGCTCGCATCCTCCCTTTCTCTTTCAGCACTTTTTCAAACTTGCAGTCACACTCCTCTGCCCAGTTTGTCAATGATAATTGACTGGGAACAGCTGTTGTATTCAGTAGCTTTCAAAACTGTGTTGCCAAGTGCTGATGATGTACGTCTTTTGACACTCGGGTCTGGTCTTCTGCAAACATACCACTGCCCAACACTTTGTCACAGACAGAAGTGTAGCTCAGCACTGAAGAGAAATTGATTTCACTGAGCCACCCTTAGCAGCTTTTTTGGACACCAGAGGTGTCAGAGGAAGAAGCCTCATGGGAACTCATAATTGCAGGTAAACTTGATGATGGCCATGACACTCAATGTTAGTGCAATAAGAAGAATCAGCACCATTATTGTTCCATGGTCTGTAATCACCATGCAGCCTATTTTCCTGGATGGTCCTGTCCTTCCTGTCACACATTTTGCAAACAGGAGACATTTAGCCCAACTCACACCAGAACATCTCAAACAGGCATGCCATCCAAACATGCCAATGATCCAATCACATTCAGAGACATGTTGAAAGTATGTCATTGTCATCCATCTAGACATGATATCCTTGGCTAGATTAATGATTTGTTTTGCACTCTGCTAGACAGAGGGTCCACCATCATGACATATACCATGGTTTGACCATCTATAAAGACAATGTGCTGAACCTACTTATTAAGGTATCTATTAGCATGGCAGTTTTCATTTATACAAGTTTGTTGTATTGTAATTTCTTTTTTGTCAGTGCATGTATGATGCACGTTTAAAGTGCTTTACAGCAAAGTGCTGTACAGGAGAATGACTGGCTGGGAAACGACCATCACATGTGGTAAGATCATTCTAGGGATGCTGCTTTAAGACAGCAAGCAGAAAATAATGCCCTTCTGAAAGGGCATTTGCTTATTCTCAAATAATATTATTCTTAGAGTTTAAACATTGAGAAATGGGGCGGCACAGTGGCGCAGTGGGTAGTGCTGCTGCCTCGCAGTTAGGAGACCCGGGTTTGTTTCCTGGAGTTTGCATGTTCTCCCCGTGTCTGGGTGGGTCTCCTCCCACAGTCCAAAGACATGCAGGTTAGGTGCATTGGCGATCCTAAATTGTCCCTAGTGTGTGCTTGGTGTGTGGGTGTGTGTGTGCACGCCCTGCGGTGGGCTGATGCCCTGCCTAAGGTTTGTTTCCTACCTTGTGCCCTGTGTTGGCTGGGATTGGCTCCAGCAGACCCCCGTGACCCTGTAGTTAGGATATAGTGGGTTGGATAATGCATGGATGAATGGAAAAACAGACTGTCAGGTCCTGAGCACTAATGCGGTGGAAAAAGTAAACCAAATAAGGACAACAGACGGGAATCATAGGAATGATGAAAGAGAAGTCATTTTAGGTGGCAAGTGCATTGGGCAAAGATGAAATATAGTACATGTAACACACGTGTGCCTGGGAGACAGCTGGAAGGACCAAGTAAAGGTAATTCCACGGCAGGCCTAGGGGGTGCACTAATCCTGTATATGTTATCTCTGCGGTCCGAATATGGGAAATCCTGCCCGAGTCTGATGATGCCACTTCTGGTTGCAGCCACGAAGATGCCACTTCCAGTTCTGGCCCCAGTGACATTACTTCCATGGATCTGCCTTTAAAACCCAGACAACCTCATTCTGTAATCAGTTCTGTTTTGGACTCAAACCTGTTAATTATTCTGCAACATATTTACCCATTTGAACCAAGGGATTAAGTATACAGGAGGCTGCTCCAAACCTTTTTCTGTGTCTCAATGCTGTTTGTTTCACATACATTTATTTGCATCTAATAAATAATAAAAATAATAATAATAATAAGTTACATTTATTGAGCGCCTTTCACAAACCCAAGGTCGCTTTACATACAGAGTAAAAAAAAAAAAATTACACAGATGACAAACGTTTGTAGGAGAGGAAAGTTTTCAGTTGAGATTTAAAAGTGCAGAAAGAGGAGCAATCTTGGAGAGACTGAGGAAGAGGCCATAGCACTGAAGGACTTGCCTCCCAAGGTGAAGAGTCTGGTGTGCGGGACAGTAAGGAGATTACTGCTCGAGGACCTGAGAGAGCAACAAGGAGTGTAAGGAGTTAGGAGCTGGGTGAGGTAGAGGGGGCAAGGTTATGTAGGGCTTTGAAGGTGAGAAGCAGAATCTTGAATTTAATCCTTGATGGAACCGGTAATCAGTGAAGAACAGGGGAGATATGAGCAGAACGCTTTGTGTGGGTGAGGACTCTGGCTGTGGAGTTCTGAATATACTGTAGTCTCAATCATTTTATGAGCCTTTTGCAGTGAGTATCATAGTAAAGGCCTATGGGTAATGACAGTTGTATTTTGGGGAATTAGTAAGAATGACACAAATACTGCATTCATCCATGCTGAATAGTTTAATATTTTGCATATTATTAGTCAAAGTTTGAGATTGAACAGTATGTATTTGGCAACCATTCAATAGAATTGGGTTGGTGATACCCATAAAACGAACTACCGTTTATACTCGCGGATAAGTTCTCCCAATATTTTAAAATGTTGGTCATACAAGTCGAATGTGGAAAACTTATGCTATTGATCCAAGAGATTATGATATGCTAATGCCCACCTGAGAGAGGAACCACGGAGCACACTGCCTTCTTTTCTATGTATTGTGCCTACACGACCACACGGTAATACCCAAACTATTTTGAAGTGACGTCTGCACTGTTTTGTGTTTTTTGTATCTCACAACCTTATACACTTTTATCGTAAGAGCATCCCTTATCTACGATTGAGTGTTTGATCAGAAGAAAATATGAAGCTGGTATTAAATTAAAAGTCGTTGATGTGGCGAAAGAAATTGGTAACTGCGCTGCTGCAACAAAATTCAATACGTCTGAGAAACTGGTGTAAGATTGGAGGAGGCAAAAAGATGAAGAAAAAAAAAAAAAAGAAGTGTCGCATTTTTGGATGGGCATATAAGTCAGGGTCTGATTTTATGACCGGGTTTCAAGACCAGACTTATATGTGAGTATATACGGTATATTAAAAATAAAGAAAAGTGCATAAGCACTATTGGATGCAAAATGTATAAAACAATTATCTGCATAATTCTCCAATCTTAAATAACTGGTGAGGCTTTCGTCTTATGTAACTTATAAAACATAACACATAAACTGTTCATGTTCTTTTTACTCTGCTTCAGTGGGTCAAATAATTGGTCAGTGGTGGGCTAATGAACCACCAACCTTGTGTTTTATAGTGTAACACTTTGCCGATTAAGTTACATTGCCTCTCAGTAATACATTCATATTTTTACCAGTACTAATAATGACCCATTTTGTACATTGTTTTGTTTTTTCCATCCTATATAAATCAAACAATGTGGCAGGGCCAGGTGGTATAAGGCTGCTTGTTGAGCTGTGCTGTGACACACCTTTGACTTTTTCACTAACATCCATTTCTGGGCCTTGCAAACGTTCTGGAATTCCCTCAAGCCCTCAGTAAGAACTTACCGTGGAGCTTGGCAAAAAGCAGCACTACGTGGGAGGGACCTTGCCTTACACCCTCAAATTTCTCATTAAATGAGTTTGTGAAGAATTTGTTATGATATAAACATGGATGTCTGTCCAAAGCACATGAGACTTTACAGAACGGCGGGGCAGGCTACAATTAATTTTACTGGCGTACACTCATTCACATGTGTTGAGATATTTTTTTCGCAATCATTACTGTCACTGGTATTAAGGACCTATAAAATAATACAATAAATTTCCTCTTATAATTGTGTAAAAATAAAATAAATAATCCCATGGTCAATTAAGCAATAATGGCTTTATACATTTCAAGCACAACAGAAAGACGCAGCTATGGCAGACAGGAGACAGTAGCTTATGTGCTCTCTGGTGGCGTAAAAAAATATAAAATAAATAAAAAAAAAAAAAAAAAAAAAAAAAAAAGAGGAAGAAAGCCAAGTCGACTGTGAGAGCCAAGTAATAAAAATGGAAGCGACACTTTTTGTGCTTTCTTTTTCACCCTTCCTCATGTGGAATGCTATTTTTTCTTCTGCTGGGCTCTAATTAGAGGCCTTTCTGGAAGATCAAGGTTTTGCAATCTCTGGCTCTTAATAACACGGTGCGCCTGTCTGCCACCTGGGACAAGGCCAGGCTGCTTCTCTCACTCATTCCCTCACTCTCCAGTAGCAGGCACTGCCTTGGGCGGGTGCAAGTCCAAACTGGGAACCTGAGAGCCTATTGGCAGGCGCTCACTCTTAACCCCTTCACTGCAGAAACTGCTTGGAGTGACCTTGAAGGACCCCTTGTCTACAAGGATGAGCAAGTATAGCAATGATTATTTTTGCCAATCTCAGACCAAAATGAAGAGAAATAAAAAAAAAAAGTCAACATTTAAACCAACATTTAACAACAATTTAATGAGAACTAGAAAGGCAAAGTGCACAAATGCAGAGAGGCATTAAAGGCTTCAGCCCACAGGTTTGGCTGACAGATACAACATGGAGGCAAAAAAACATAACATAGCAGGACACACAGCAACATGCACATCTGCACAAAGGAATTCCTCAGAAACAGAGCTGCTCGTGCTGCCAGGACATGCACTCAGGCAATGCGGACTACCATTAAGAGAACTGCTTTTCCTTTTTTTTTCATTCCCAGACATGAAATTTGAAGCCTCTCCACCTCCATCAGCTAGATGAACACTGCCTAACAATAAAACTGAGCAAGCAGTGTGGCCCAGTGCCTAAAGATCTGGGTTTACAACCACAAGTTAGAGAGTTCAGATCCCACTCCTGCCTCTCTGTGCTCAGTTATATGAAATTGCATTCTAAATTAAAAACCCTTTATTAATGCAATAACACATTTTATTTATGTAATGCCATATTCGAGAGGTTTACTTACCTTGGCAGTGACATTCCTATGAAGTCAGTAGACGGATTGAGAGAACACGGGGGTTCATGAGGTCACTATAAAGAGGTGTGTGGCGCTCCCAATATCTATGCAAAAGGACGAAGGTCCAAGTCTTTAGAGTCCTGGTGCTTCCTGTCTTGCTATATGGTTGCGAGACAAGGACGCTACCCAGTGACCTGAGACAAAGACTGGACTCCTTTGGTACTGTGTCTCTCCGGAAAATCCTTGGGTACCGTTGGTTTGACTTTTTGTCGAATGAACAGTTGCTCATGGAGTCCCAAATGAGGCACATTACCTGCATGGTGAGGGAGCGTCAGCTACGGCACTACGGCCATGTGGCGCATTTCCCCGAGGGGGATCCAGCTCGTAAGATCCTCATTGTTGGGGACCCGACTGGCTGGACCAGGCCAAGGGGTTGCCCACGTAACACCTGGCTGCGGCAGATAGAGGGTCATTTCCGGAGGGTGGGTTGGACCGTGCATCTGCTTGGGGGGTTGCCAACCGGGATCCCGAGTTGTTTTGTTGTGTAGTGGGTGCGGCAATGCACTGTACCAGTGATTGCTCCACAACTTGACTTGACTTGATATTCCAACTGAACTGTACCTGGCAGGCCTGGTATCTCAAAAAAAAAAATGACTTCTGGCTCCCTTGGTTTTTTATTATATTGATAACAACAAACAATAGGATGGTCAGGAATCAAATTCTGACAATGCATGGAAACTAAATTCAACCACCATGGTCGTGTATTTAGAAACCAGCAAGAACAAAAAGCAGAATGGCTGCACAATGATGTGTGCCATTGACACCTACCATGCAGATTGTCCTCCTAAATGTGGAAAAGTTAGCAGGGTCTTAGCCGTTATGTAGTGGACACTGTGAAGACAAAGAGTAAGCTACTACTGAAGTCCTCCAAGTGACATCTGTGGATATAACCATTAAAATACGAATGAATACGTCCAATTGTAGATTTAATCCAGATCATTCATGATATATTAAAAAGATTAGAAATTCTTCAGCCCTTCTTCAACATATACGCCATACCTGAACAAAGTTCATGTCAGTTACAAATGCCTGAAGGCTGAGATGACACAGTGGAAATGTCTAATTTAATGTGCTTGTTACTCTGTGAAAGCCTTTTATTAAGACTGGCCACGCTGTACACACAGAGTGCTGATCAAAGCTCCAGATTGCATTATACATGTTGCTTTACGATCATAAAAATTCCTGCTAACATTTACACTGCATGTGGTAAGGATATGGAATGATAACGCCTCTTCTCTAATACAGAACACCTTCTCCTGTAACCCAGCTGTCAGACTGCATCAGGGCGTAAAAGCTACTGCTGAGTGCACCGAAAGCTCCCACACCACTTCACCATTCACACACTTTCCAGGACATTTTTCATTTTATTATTTCCAAATTTCCTGTGTTTTTTTAGGCAAGACCTGATGGAGACATCAGGCCGTCTTCTCCTTGACCTACTACTGCCGAGCCTGCTAATTTGTTTCATTTCAAGTTAGGCTGTCCTTCTGGTGATATAAACTAGTCAAGCTGAGCTTTTGTGGCTAAGACAGCAGGGTTCATTTTCAAATTTAATTGATGGCACCACTAAATTAGTTCAAGTGTTAGCTTTGAATAAGAAACTTTATGAGGTTACAAATGTGGAGGTAAATGAGAGCCGAGAACTTTGACGGGCTCAAAATAAGCCGCTCCCTCTAAGCAAAAGGTCTTTACTGTGTCATAAATGAGGCATATGGCTTGATGAGGTCACTGCTGCCCCTGCAGGCCGCATCTGCTTGGGCATTCCATTAGTTCCGGTGTAAATTAATGGACAATCAACAAAATCAATTTTATTGACATAGACGACACCCCAAGGACTTGCATGTTGGGTGAATTAGTGACTCTAAGTTGTGAGTGAGTATGGGTGCATGCATAAGTGTGCCCTGAAATCAACTGGGGCCTGGATAGGTAGGCTGGAAAATAGGTGGACTGATAGATGCATGCCATTTAAAAATGAATACCTGGGATGGTGATGCAACAGAACTTCTATTCTTATAGCTGACTTGCTTCCAAAATGCTTCTATGGATGAGATATACAATCTCACCCACCTAAGATGCAGGCTTAAACATTAACACAGTTGATGAGTCTGCTTATAAAAACGCTCTGTTCCTATCATCTTTGTTATTCTGAAAGTACGAGTTACTGTAAATAAGCATAGTGGTACCATTTAGGAATTCAGTTGTTATTTCATTGCATATGAAGTAACCTGTACTTACTTATCTTTTTTACAATAGATATACAGATGAGCAGCTACAGCTTAGTAAGGGCTAAAACCTTTGTGAACGGCTTTCAAACAGTACGCTGCCAGGTTTAACTCCAGGTTGTTATTCCCTTTAATCAGGAGGAAGTCACATAACCTGCCCGCAGTCAGTTGCGAACAGTAAGCACTTATCACTTATGCTCTACTTTACATTTAATGTGCTCTGAGCAAAAACACATTTAGGAATGTGATCTTGCAGCTTGCATCCACTCCCAAAATGCTGTGTGGAAAAGAAGTGCACATTTCTGATATATCTGAACAATCCCTCCCCAATATTATCCAAAAGACTGGCTTGTTTTATTTCAACAAGAAGTTCAGAAAGAACAACTGAAACCCGCTCCAAGTAGAATGGCCAAAATAAGCAGCTAATCCTTCAGCTTCTCACTGGACGCGTATGAGTAATGCACTAAGGCTTACAATTCAAAACTTCCCAAATTAATGTTTTGAGTTGTGGATTATATGTCAGTACCAGTGGTACACCTAAAGTGCCCTATAAGGTGGTCCAGATCTAATTATGCAATTTTCATTACACTCTAACTTATTAAGTATATTACATAGAAAATCACCAGAAAAATCCCGGACCATCGAGAAGTGTGTGAACTGACGACATGAAGAATCGTCTTCGCACCGAACTGGAATCGTCCCCACATAAATCAAAGTCATCCAGACGATCTGGATCTGCATAATTAGATTTGAACCCTCCCTCTATTTCAGTGTGACAAAAACATGAAATAAGTGATTTCCTGGGGAGGTGGCCTGAATGCTGAATTTCTTTCTTTGGATTCATTTTGAAGCATATATTTGTATTTGCTATGTTAATCCTATTTCTTGAAGCGACCTGTATTCCGATTTAATATTTGGTTCTCAAGTAATAGGAAATAACAAAATAAATGTTTTTCAACATGAAAGGAATTTATATTTGAAGTTTGAACAATGTATCACTTACAACTCAACATAATCTAATCCGTAATATTCAAGGACTAATCAACGCTTTTCATTAAAAAATGAAAAAATATCTACAAGTTTAAAATTGTGATAATATAAATTTTATTAGTTACTGACTGAATGGCGTTGTTAACTATAAAATGATGCCACATAAAGCACAAAAACAGGGCAAATAAGAGAGACGTGTAAGTTTCTCTGAGCAGACATGCAACCTTGCAATGCCGAGAGCACTGTGACACTTTCAGTCTCTACTGTTTCTGCATTCATCCTAACAAGAAATGCAGAGGCTATCGAGCAACTAAATTTCCTTCTTGCATTTCGTTTCCAATCCCTATGTTCCTACACACATTCAGAGAGTCAATGCAATGACTCTCTTGAGCATTTCCCGTCCTGGTGCTCTCAGTTAATGATTAGTTTGAAATACTAGAAACAGCACTAACTTGACTGGCTGCTTGTGTTTGCTCAGATGACATTCATCAGATCCCTTTATGATTATCTGCTAATTACCTGAAATGTCCGCTGCATTAGGCGTTCAGTGACTTTTTGGAGGGCTGCTTGGACAGTAGAGGGGTGGTTCTCCTTAGATGCCTGGCAACAGGGCACCAGAATTGCATCTGTGTATTTTGTAGTGGCATGCCTGTAATCAGCTAACGGTTGTCTCATTAGGAAGTTGTTATGTTTAGCATGCTCTGGTCAGCAGCTTGTCAAATGCCCTGAAAGGACTCCTGCTGGGTAGTACGCTTGAGGCAACGTACAAGTAAGGGAGCAGCGGCAGCCTCTGTCAAACTAGCACAGCGGGGGGCAGACTAGAGGGAGTCCCGGTTCAAAGGGCAGCATACTAGTCAGGTTGTGATCAAGCATTCTGGGCGCTGATGCATTTCAGACGAGGGCTAGTGTGCCTTTTGAGGGAGAGCTGCTGAAACCGCGTGTTTCTTGTTAGCTTGAATATGCACGAGCACAGTCCGTGAACACTGGCTGAACCCAATCTTGAAATAGAGTCAGAAAGGTAAACATTACCTAGAGGCATTGCTGGCAAAAAGCAACTTGGAAGATGTGCAAATGAAATCCCATACCCCATTGCATATCTGTGAATTAGTGGTCTCTGTTTATATGAAGAAGGCCTTTCACTTCAAAAGTTGTTTTATTTCTGTCTAAGTGGTTGAAGGTAAACTGCTTGTAAATACATAGAAGTGTGTCTGCTGATGAAGAAGACCACCTAGGCATTTTATTTATAGATCACTGGAGTCAGTTCATTTACAGCAACATTCTACCACTCGGCTAGCTTTAAAAAAATCAATTATGAAGACTTCCTCTTCCTGCCCCCCCCCATAAATAAGCAGTCTTGCAATAATCAATAAGAAAATGAGAAGTGGTTAGTTATGATGAATTATTTTTGGATTAGTAGAATCTGAACAAATAAGATCTCTAGATCCAGGCTGTCACTACTGATATAAATTCCTAAATATACTAAGGCAGCGTTTCTCAACCTTTAAGTATTTGCGACCCGAGTTTTCATAACAGTTTTAATCACGCCCCCCCTAATGTTTTTTTGAAAGGAGCTCACTAATACCAATTTGTTCTTTTTTAATTAATGATATATCATAGGGCGGCATGTTGGCACAGTGGGTAGCGCTGCTGCCTCGCCATTAGGAGACCCATCTGGGTTCGCTTCCCAGGTCCTCCCTGCATGGAGTTTGCATGTTCTCCCCATGTCTGCATGGATTTCCTCCCACAGTCCAAAGACATGCAGGTTAGGTGCATTGGCGATCCTATATTGTCCCTAGTGTGTGCTGTGTGTGTGTGTGCCCTGCAGTGAGCTGGTGCCCTGCCCGGGGTTTGTTCCTGCCTTGCGCCCTGTGTTGGCTGGGATTGGCTCCAGCAGATCCCCGTGACCCTGTAGTTAGGATATAGCGGGTTGGATAATGGATGGATGGATATATCATAGATGCATATTTTATTATACCTACTTAACTTTTATCAACATTTTTGTAACTCGATATTGATTTTTCTAGTATCAGAATGTGGTTTAAGTTCATTTGTTTTGGTTTCAATAGATGTATTTTTTCATATTTTCGATTCTTGTTTTCTTTTTTTCACATCTTCACGCCCCCCTAGGGGGGCCCGCCTCACAGGTTGAGAACCACTGTACTAAGGTATACATGAATACTCACAGAAACTACAGAGTCCATATTACAATCCATAGGCACTGTATAGTGACATTACCCTAATGAGGATCTATATTGGCCATACTGACATACAGGAGTTTTAAACTTCTCACATTAAAATAAAATAATCTTTATATAAAGTAGGTCTTGTTATGATACTGACACTATAGAAAGCATTTTACAACACAGGCACTATACAAAGCAAGTTTTCCTAAGAAAATGTAGCAGAATCCATATTACAACACAGGAACTATAATATACCCATATTGCTTAATCGTATGCAGGCCCTGTGCAGTCCAAGTTATTATAAAAACACTTTTGAGTGTACTTTAGGCGGAGTGGTGACTCTGAGGTGAGGGATCTGCACTGGCAATTGGAAGGTTGCCGGTTCAAACCCCGTAAACGCCACTCTGTTGTGCAAGGCCCTTAACCTGCATTTACTCAGCCTGGGTATGACCATGTTAATCTGCATCCAGTCCTGAAGGCAGGTCCTCCAACCTGCAGGGAAAACTTGGGGGTTGGTGGCAGAATTGGCACTCCAGCCACCATAAAAAACCTCCCACTATTCCAGTGTGGTGCTGAGGTGTCACCCGTCGCATGGCTGCGCTCGGATCTCAATTCGGGTGGTTCGTCGTGTGGTGGGTGCAGCAGCTCACTGTAATCAGTGCATGCTCCCAAACTCTCTCTGTATTTTACATAAAATATGTAGTAACAAAACTGTGCCAACATTAGTCGTTTCTGTTAAATGAGATATTGAGAAAATGAACAGGTTGAGAAAATCTACAGCTATTTACTTTCTGAGTAGAAAGAATGAAACAACATGATCCTCCAAACCTGTCTTAAAATGTCCTCTTTGACAAATACTATAGTCTGACACACAAAGTGTAGAGCCCATGACTACTCCTCCGAGGCACTGGACCTGAACCTTTACTAATAGCATTGGATGCAATACAGGAAGCACCCATGAATAAGTATACCAGTCTGTCACACTTGCACCTTGCCAAGCATTTATTAATATATAGGCCCTGCAGAGACCGTTATAAAAACAGAACCAAAAAGCCATATTTTATCTCGTGTCCCTCAAGAAACCACAGGTTAAAGAACGAAATGAAGCTATCACTGGGTGAATTTAACATCACTTCAGCTGCAGTACTCTTCCATGTAATAATTTATTTGCAATAGAAATGTTTGATCCATTACTCCTTATGTCTATCATATGTTATGTGAATGGAGCCTTTTAGCTATACTGTTTGCTGCTCTTGCTATGCATTCTGGTGAGCACTGCTATACTGTGATCATTCTTTTTACATAAAGCAATTTATATTTAATATGTGATAAATGCAGTATGTTATCATAAAGTTGTGTTAGAGTGCTGTGATGATATACAGATATGTATGTCACTGTAAACGGGCACTAGTGAACACATATTACCCTACAGCCTACATCGCTGTCATCATCGGTGTTCTGTCCCAGGGCAAGTTCAAGTCATTCACTTTCACAATGACTCTCTACATGTCGTCTGCACAGGAGATCCTCTCTATGTTTAATCGAAGTGTTCTTGGTCTACCTTTAGGTCTCCCTTTCCTTCTTATATGCCTTAAGAGTGTCTTCTCTCTCTCTCTAGATCTTCTTTTATGGTGGATCCATCTTCTCAACAGGCTTAATCCAAAATCTGGGTTGTGGGAGCCTGAACCTTTACTAATAGCATTGGATGCAATACAGGAAGCACCCATGAATAAGTATACCAGTCTGTCACACTTGCACCTTGCCATAGTCATACTCATTTACAAAGGGCAAGTTTACAGCCACCAGTTAAACAACCAAGTTCTAAAAGTAAGGTATATTGGTGGGACTGATGGCTCTGGAACTTGATTCTTCCACATTCACACTTTACATGCTCATAATGTATTTTTTCCCATTCCCTGCCTCAGTGCCTCTGACTACATGTTACTACATTTCACACTGCTGCCTTAATTATTGCCTTCCGCACCTCAGTTAGGTATCACGTTCTCTTCTCTTAAACTCATCTTGACAATGACTGCTTGGTGAAATGAGTACACTTACTGTAAGTAATGAACAGCTTTTCCCACTTGACATTTTCTTTGTCTACTGTGACTTTCAGCTTTTTTCTTCTTTCCTTATACCAAACTCTTTATACTTATCTTTATGTTATAAATTTTGCCTGAAGCATTTACTGTCATCATCAGAATTCTGTGTGTTAGATAGGTTCAAATTTGACATCGCTAAGCAGCTCACCTTCTACCTTTATTCCTTCATCAATTGTCTTAATCGTATCAATCTTTACAATCAAAATTAAGCAGCCTTGTCTCAGACTGTATTCGTATTTCAACAGAAGGTTACTTTTTTACTGTATTACTTAGTAATGAGTAATAATTATTACTAGGTGTTGCCTTTGATTTACTACTTTTTAATCCTTTTGAGGTTTCCTCAGAAAATTAAATTACAGCAAAAATAAAGAAACCCTATTATCATATAAAAGCAATCAGACACTACACAGTACCATGCAGACATATTATACAAACAACATGAGTTTATAAAAACATGACATAATCCATCCATCCATTATCCAACCTGCTACATCCTAACTACAGGGTCACAGGGTTCTGCTGGAGCCAATCCCAGCCAACACAGTGCGCAAGGCAGGAAACAAACCCTGGGCAGGGCGCCAGGCCACCGCAGCATGACAGAATAGAACTAACATAACCATACTAAGATATCACAGGGACGATAATGCCACACAGAATGAATGATGAACCCAAATTATCATTCAGAATCACTGGAAAGCCTATATTATAGGGGCTACGTTCAATGTATGTTGTTAAAAACAGTTGATACAGAAAATAATATAATATCCAAAAGAATTATTAAATTCTCTTTTATTACATACTAACTAGTATCTATTTTAATAAACTAGCTGACATAAAAATATGGACACAATTTTATTTCAGTTTTTTGATTATGTACCAAGTCTGTGCTGTATGCGAAAATCACACAAAAGGAGCGAATATGCTGAGCAATTCTTCTCAGTATACAACGTTAGATGTAGCACCCCCAGGGTTCAGAATGAATAGGGAGCAAGGTGAACTCACTCTGGAGAATGCCACATAAAACTGGTCATGAGAAAAACAATCATCCCTCAGATCCACTCCTTTCTCTTTTAGACACTGACCTTGTGCTTTATTGTAAGTCATTGCAAAACACACTTGAATTGGAGATTGAAGGCGTTTGAACAGAAAAGGAAAGTCAGATGGTTTAACAAGAATATGTGCTATAAAGACAGTATCTCCCTGACCAGGACCAGTAAAGATACATGCTTCAATTATATTTTTGTGTAAAGCATTTATTTGCAGTGTTCTGCCATTGCACGGTATAGGAGGATTTATGTTTCTCAAAAGCATAATTGGTGCTCCTATTTTCAAAATAACTTTGCGCAGAGAAATGTGTGGAGGATTGAGCATATGCAAGAACTCCACTGGATAGCGTACAGTCTCTTCAACCTCAACTACGGAGTCAATTGAATCATATGTCATCTCGTGTGTATTTAGCTTTGCTAAAAGACAGTTATTGATTATCTGTAGCTTTGTCATTTTTAAGTGTTAATATAGCTCGTTCCCTTAGCCAAGATACAGGTTTAGAAAGTAATTTTTCTATATCAGGATATATATTCTCCATTAATATCTCTGTGTTGTCTTGTAAAATACATACATTGTCTGGGATCTTTATTTTTCCTTTTTTCTCCTCTATTCTGCCATAACCTAATTTCAATAATGAGGAACTGCTGTGAAAAGTCGCTTCATCTGAAAAATATGAAACTGCATAGTTATACTATAACTTTTAATTTTGATGACTCGTTTTGTTTCCCGTCAAATTACTGTATATACTCAAGTTTAAGTTCTCCCGCGGATAAGTTGGGGCTTGATTTTACCATATCATTTCCGGTATTTTATAATGTCAGTCATATAAGTCGAATGCGGAAAACTCATGCTATTGGTCCAAGAAATTACGGTATGCTAACGCCTACCTCAGAGAGTAATCACGGAGCACACTGCCTTGCTTTTCTATGTATTGTGCCTATGTGACCACACGGTAATACCCAAATTATTCTGAAGTGACATTTGCATTGTCTTGTGCTTTTTGTATCTCACACCCTTATACACCTTTATCGTAAGAGCATCCCTTATCTACGATGGAGCATTCGTTCAGAAGAAAATATGAAGCTGGTTTTAAATTAAAAATTGTTGAAGTGGTGAAAGAAATTGGTAACTGTGCCTCTGCAACAAAATTCGATGTGTCTGAGAAACTGGTGCGACATTGGAGAAAGCAAGATGTAAAAAAAAAAAATGTAAGTGTTGCATTTTTGAATGACCTGAAATCTCGTTTCCCCAAGTCACCCATCAAATACATTCTCATATTTATTTTATTTTCAGCTACATACTGACCAACAATGTCACATAAAAATATTAGTCAGTGTATTTTAAATAGTTTAATTCGCACTAACTGGCAATGTCACGTACTGTCACGTCAAACTTTATCTGGAAGAATGTTTTGACATGTTGAATGCTGTCCGGTGCCCTGATGTCGAAGTGTGAATTGAATTTTAGAAACCAGTACATCTCAGTTTCTTATGAGATATTGAATTTTAGGAATATTTAGCTAACATTTTGCAAGAAAATTCAAAAATTGGCATGTGTCCCGTCTTTCAAACACCCTGTATAAAGATACAATATTTTCAAAAATTGCAAAATATAGTATAAATTAAAATAAAACTGACATACGTATTTCGGCTTTTCTATGAAAAATTAAACCATTTTTGAGATATAAAATATTTTTAAAAATGAAGGGGTAGTTTCACCCTCTTAGGGTAGGAGTTTCACAAAATCTGGTCTTATCTCTCACATAGACCTTAAACCAAGCCTCCACACCCAATTTCAAAATTCCAGGACTAGGGGTTTAGGGGATCTAGTGATGAATCAGTCAGTGGGTTTTCACTTTTATATATAAAAATCATAGTTGAGGACTATTGATTTCCAGACTTCCTACCCAACATGCTATAAGCTACATTTAAACTTCCTTTAATACTGACTTGTATTGAGGAGGTACAAAATCTGTACACATGGTTAGTGTACTTAATACATTAATGAACCTAATGTACCAATGTATGTTTGTATCCAGTTCACAGAATGCATGAGCACTGTGAGAAGTAGGAGTTTGTTAAATGCTGCGGTTTTGGTCAGGCATTTAAGACAGTACCCATGCCATGATGCGATTACTCTTCTAAATTTGAAGCACAATATGACAAGAATCATTTATTCATTGGTTAATACACATAGTGTAGTCTTAGCATATAGTCTTATATATAGTACTATGCTGTAAAAAGCCTGGGCTCCTACAAATTATTGAAATCTTCAGAAAAAAATTGAAATGCAGAGTTGGTGGATATGTTTTGTGTACGTCCTCGGCACCCTTGTCTATCAACGACTAAGCGAGTTTCACTTTAGCAACAGAGTCGCTTTCTTTCAGCTTTATGCTGCAGCCTCGTACTTCGTTCTTCTTCCAACTCGATGCTGCCTTGCTGGCTCTTTGAGCTTCATGCCGTAGCTTCGCACTTCTGGGACAGACAGACAGACACTTCCACGAGTATATATATATATATATATATATATATATATATATATATATATGGTATTATCATATAGTCTATATTATTATCTATAACTTCACTGTTTTAAATACAATTCAAAATATTTTTTCATAAAAGCAACAAATGAAAACATTTATTTTGATAATTTAAAATAACAATAACTACAAAAAAATATATACTCATGCAATATAAAAGTGTCTAATTTTCCTATTTTTGAAATTTCCCTGTATTAACACTAATGAAAATTTTGTTACATACACTGCTGTATAAAGCACACGATTTAAAATGAAAACATACAATGACTCCAAAACTAAAAAGGATTACATAAAATAAAGAAAAAGAAAATTGGCAACCTGAGGGGAGGTCCTTCAATGAGGGACCCTGTTTAAAACTGTTTTGAGTTTAGGCCCTCTCTCACTGGCTAATGTATGTTAGCTTTGCCATAATGGGAGGAGTAATGCCTGAGCCAGAAGAGGTGGAGCCAGTTTTTGCATCTTTCTGACCTCTGACCCAGATCCACTGACATTTAAAGGAGACACACCCACAACTGCAGACTTCTGAGGTAAGTCTCAAACACCTTTCATAACCCCTAAAAGATATAGAAAGCACATTAAACAAGTATGTCTACTTTACTGGCAATGGAAGACACTGATCGTTAATTAATTTCTAAGACAAAATACACAAATCAGAAAGTTAAAAATAAAATACCTAGCAACCTTATTTGTAAGTACATCAGGATAGGAAATTTCTCTCTTAGACAGCCTCACCTTCTTTCAATACACAGCAAACCCCCCAATCCAGTCAGAAATAGCTACCAAGAGTCGATCCACATATTACTGACGGTCTGGCCAACATTGTGTTCCGCTTAGATCTGCAGGCCCAAGGATACCAGTGAAAATCTGAAGCTGCTTTATTTTCATAATTCTAATAAGAAAGGGTAAATCTAAGTGCTGGCTTAGTGTTGTGAGTGAGGGAGCCCTCATTACTATCAAGGTTAAACGTCCGACCCCCACTCTGTTGATCTAGCTGTCATTTCAAGCTACTGACACTTGAATTTGACAGAATCCAGCTTCCAGTTAAGGTGCAAACTCAGTGGAGTTTATCAACTTCAAAAGATTTTCCCCCTCTATTATTATTTACAGCCCTGACAATGATCAATAACAAATGAAAAGTCAGAAGTGACTTTGCCAGACATTGTGAAAAGTCCTTGTGATAAGCAGACTTCTGCAGTAATTAGGAGAAAAAACATACAACCTTCAGCCTGTCTGGACACTATCCCATGACACATTTCTTTAAAGGATGCAAATTTTTACAAAGCAGACTGGTATAAAATAATAGTATTTGTAAAGATTTTAATTGATCATGTCGTATTGAACAGAGAACATTTACAATTATAAGTTTTGCTTCAGCTGCCACATCAGCAAAAAATGAAAACAGACATAAAACGGTCATATGAAAACTTTTTGGTGAAATATGGTAGAGTATTTGACAAATCATACTGGAGAAATCTGTAAATTGACAAAATATTTGAACCGCTCAGCCACTACAGTTTTTGAGGCATAATTATTCATTTTTCTAGTGGGTTTTCTTTTTACATTTTAGAGGTGCTAACAACAGCTAGAATGGAACGTTCCATGGCAGTCACAAGAGACATTACTGAGTAGTGGCAAGATGCTTCCATTGACTTCCTCTGTATATTTGGTACCAACACAGGGTAGTGAATCAGCTTGGAAGCAGATAACATGAGCCCCGTGGCATAGGGTTACCAGATGTCCAGGAAAAGGAGGACATGCCTTTTTCAGGATTGTGTCCTCTGTCCGGCAGGCATTGCTTAAAAAGGCAAAAATGTCCGGTTTTGATCAGTCATTGACTTGACTGTGTTATTGGCTGAAATCGCATGCCATCATCTCTATGTTTTACATAAATCATTTATGTCTTATCGAAAACAAAACACAGTTACGCGCCTATGCCTACTTCGCCACTTTGTGTTGTCCGTACTTGTAACAAGAATATGCGATAGTCTTTTATCTAAAAATGACAACAGCAGTTACACTAACAAGAGAAAATGCAAATGCTCAGACCACATGAAAACGAAGTATCCAAGCTTTGGTAAAGGATGCACCGAAGAAGAAGCAAAGTGTTTGGTTTGTGATTCTTACAGGTCCATTGCAAACAAGGGTACCACTGATTTAGAACAACATGTTACCTGTGAAAAACACAGAAACATGGTAAAGTACAATTTTAAGATCGTTTCTTGTCTGGAGTTCCATGTCAATGTTGCTGGCAATGATTAACTGCTGTAAAAAGTCGCCTCATCTGAAAAATATGAAACTGCATAGTAATAGAATAACTCTTAATTTTGATGACTCGTTTTGTGTCCTGTCAAATTACCGTATACTCTCGCGTTTAAGTTATCCCGCAGATAAGTTGGTGTTTGATTTAACCGTATAATTTCCGGCATTTTATAATGTCAGTCGTATAAGTTGAATCTGGAAAACTCAAGCTATTGATCTAAGAGATCATGATAGGCTAACGCCCACCCGAGAAAGTAACCATGGAGCACACTGCCTTTTTTTCTATATATTGTGCCTATATGACCACACGGTAATAACTGAACTATTCCAAAGCGACAATTGCACTGTTGTGTGTTTTTCGTATCTCACACTTTTATCATAAGAGCATTCCTTATCTATGATGGAGCATTCGATCAGAAGAAAATATGAAGCTAGTTTTAAATTAAAAATCGTTGAAGTGGTGAAACTGGTAACTGCGCTGCTGCAACAAAATTTGATGTGTCTCAGAAACTGGTGCAAGATTGGAGGAGGTAAGAAGATGTAAAAAAAAAAAAATGTAAGTGTCGCATTTTTGAACGGGTGTATAAGTCGAGGTCTAATTTTATGATCGATTTTTTTTTTTTATACGTGAGTATATACGGTAGTTGTTTTTAAAGTTTTCATTGTAATACACAGTTCACACTTTTTTATCATGGCTTTGTCCTCTTTTATGATCTTCAGTGTCCTCCTTTGGGTTTGCAGGTATCTGGTAACCCTAGCCCAACGATACCCATTGAAACATCCATAGCTGCATCCTAAATGCACATATAGGATCTCAGAGGGAGCAGCTTAGGTCAGCCACCTCATGATATGAAAAGTGGGGATGACTTCTGTGGGTTTCAAAAACAGCGATATGGTTCAAACTGTCATTCACAGTCCTGCAATTGAAGAGCAAGAGAGGTTGGAGGCAAGAAAAGGATGGATAATTATCTTTAGAGCGTGGTTCTATGCAGAAAGAACACTGAGCTGAATATTTTATTTGGGACAACTTAAACCTGTTTGGGATGTAGGGGCAAACTAGAAAATACCCAAGGGGAGAATGTGTAAACTTTATACTCAGTGGCTGGGCGTCTGGAGCTATGGGGTAGAAGTCTAACCACAGTTTCACTATAATCACTATGAATTTGTGAACATGACATAACAGTGTGCTCACGTGTTATACTGATCTGCACCATGAGGGCCTTTAACTGAGGGGGCCATGTACTGGTAAAAACGCAATTAAAGGAAGTCAGCCTCAAAGTTAAAGGACACAACAAAAAGCAAGTCTCACGGTCAGCAAACATATGATGTGAAAGAAAAAAAAAAGATTAGGCTGTGGCTGCTTCTCAGAATAACAAGGAAAGCAAACATTTTTTTCTCCTCCCATTAATTCTGAAGATGATATACTCGACCCAGTCACAGTTTGTATTTATTTCTAGGGTTCACCCTCTTTCCCTTTTGGTTGATTTTTCCCTTGCAGTTGTAATTCACAGCAGGCCACTTCTAAAACTCACTTTATGCTATCCATAACCAAATCAGATTCCCACACACGATACGGTGGTTTGTTTTTCGAGTGCCTTTTTCAGCTCTGAAAGATGTTCACAGTACAGGCATGGGCCAGCAGAATTTCAGCTTCCTTTCACTACTGAAAATCATTATATACTGTAAAGTACATTTCATCAGAATTTTAGAAGCTTCTAGAACCATACGTTTTCATTAAGAAAAGCCATAACAAGGACCTTCAGTTTTTGCAGGCGAGCACACTCAGTAGCTGTATTTCTGTTAACGGAACCGCTGCTGTTGACTTTATCTGCCAAGACTAAATTCATTCATACAGTACATTCTCCTGCCATGCTTCATTGCAATAAGCAGTCTATAACGGGACAGAAATATGCCTTCTGTCTCAATCAAAATCCAAACATAACAAGTGGTTTTTCTTAAAAAAAAAAAAAAAAAAGAAAAAAAAAAGCACACACACGTACACACAAAAGGAAAATTCTACCCATAAAGAGACAAAATAAAACAGTGCTAAAATGACTTTGCAGGAGGAACTGACTAGTTCTTTTCAGTACATTAAATAATAGAAGAAAGACTTAAAATTAAAATAGCAGTCAAAGCCAGGATCACCGTGATCACATCATAGCTTACTGGCTTCCTCTTAGGTGCACAATAATTTATAAAGCTGTCAACACCAACACCACAATACGTCCATTTACTCTGTGCATCTCATATAAACCATTGAGACAACCAAGAGCTTCTAATGTTGTCATCTCTACATCCCAAACCCTGACTTCACTTTATTTAGTTGTGTAGCTCCTACTTCTCTAGAGCTCTGTGTCTTAATAACGTAAGACTCTCAGACGCATTTAATCGAGCTCAAGGTTACAGAAAGGCAAAGCCTACCCCAGCAGCATTAACAGCAAGGCAGAAGTCAAAATTTAGGTCATCAGTCTATCGAAAGCAGGCCCAGCGTGACTAGGCGTTTGCCTGAGGCGTCACTTTTGTAAAGGCCGAATCTTCTTGAAACACCATTTTGATGAAAAAATAATGCAAAAAAATGAGAGTTAAGTTTGAATATATGTACATACTGCCTTTAAAAATTGCGCGAAATATTTTCATTTCAAATTTCAAAGAACCCACTTCTCACGTCGAGTGTTCGAGAATCAAAAAGGTTTATGCACATTTAGAATGTACATATCAGTGTATGATATTGGTGTTCGGGTTCCTGATTTTCACATAATGTACTGTGTGTTAATATAAATTGACACTTTATAAAACTGTGCTCATTTCTGGAATATCGAGGTGTTAGTAAAAATACAATGTCTGTTAAATGTCGCTCGTGTTAGCAACGCATGCTTATTAGTTAAAAGTTAAGTCTTCAGAGTTTGAAACTACCAAGGTATTTCGAGAAGCTTGCAGGATGAAAGAAGCAGGCGAGTTTCATTTACCTTTTGATTTCACCATTGTAAAACTCAATAGGATCAGTTTTTTTGGAGTTGGGGGTCAAAAAAAAAAAAAAAGAGTGAAGAATTCATACATTTTTATTGTTTTCAATGTCTATTTTGTGTGTTTTTCGCAGCGTTCAGCATTTGCACTCAATGAAGAATGCGAAAAAAATCTGAATTTAATTGCATTTTCAAGCAAATCTTTTTAATTTTTTCTAAAAATTATATATATTATTTATTATTTTCTCTGTTGTTCCGAGGAATATTTTATCACAATATGCATTGTATGAGGATTATGTGTATTATTAATGCCTTGTGGGAATATGGTGTGTAAGGGTTTGGGGTGGTTCAAATATGCCTTGCCTCTGACACATTTTTATTTAATGTACTCGTCCCTGATTACAAGACCCACTCACGCATACTCACGGGTATCTTTAATATCAACGTCAGCTTCTGCCATTGGCATTTTTTAGGCCTTTCTACCAACACCAGCTCTCTGAATGGCTCTCTGAATCAACAGCTGATGACACTTCTTGCATGTTTGGTTGACTGCTGAGTTCCTGCTTTTCATTTTTCTCGATTTTTGAAGACAACTTTGTCAGTCGTATATTCTTATATCTACTTGTACAATTTTTAGTTTCTTTTTTTTTCCTTTTTTATTAATTTTATTGCAATCCGTACAAAGCAATCAAGTTTTTACAAAAAGAAAAAATGAGTTAAGAACAGATCGATCCCCACCTCTGAGAGAGAGAGCAAGCCAAACAGCGTGAAATTTAAGGCTTGTAAACATACCTAAATTAATAAATTCGCTGTGCTTTAAGAGCTTATTTTAAAATATTACTGATTAGATCCTGCCATGTTTTGAAAAAAGTCTGTATGGATCCTCTAACTGAGTATTTGATTTTTTCCAATTTCAAATAGTATAACACATCGGTTTCCCACTGACTTAAAAGAGGAGAGTTTCGGTTCTTCCAGTTTATCAGAATAAGTCTGCGTGCCAAAAGTGTAATGAATGCAATCACAATTTGTTTGTCTTTCTCCACTTTAAGCCCCTCTGAAAGAACCCCAAACACAGTTGTTATTGGGTTAGGAGGGATTGTGAGTCCAAGGCTGTCTGAAAGGTAATTAAACATTTTGGTCCAGAATGATGTTAATTTGGTGCAGGCCCAGAACATGTGACCCAGTGAGGCTGGGATTTGGTTGCAATGTTCGCAGGTTGGATCATGACCTGGAAACATTTTGGAGAGTTTTAGTCGAGACAGATGTGCTCGATATATAATTTTAAGTTGTATAATTGTATGCTTTGCGCATATGGAGCTCGAGTGAATTCTCTGCATTGCTAATTTCCACTCCTTTTCTGGTATATTAATTGAGAGATCTTTTTCCCAGTGTCCTCTTGGATCTTTAAAAGGGAGGGATTGTAAAATGATTTTATATATTGTAGAGATGGAGTCTAAGTCCTTGAGATTGAGCAATACTTTTTCCAGCATGGATGAGGGTGCAAGATGAGGAAAATCTGGAAGGTTCTGTTTAACAAAGTTCCTGATTTGAAGATAGTGAAAGAAATGTGTAGCTGGAATGTTAAATTTGGAATGTAATTGTTCATAGGATGCAAAGCAATTTTTAGTTTCTATTATAATTGTGAGATTTTTCTGTATTGCATTGTGCAAACGTCTAATTGCCGTATATATTTAAAAAAAAAATGATAATTTAAAAATGAGGAAATATAAAACCAGCAAAATACAGACGACTTACGTGGAAATGAAACATATTTGCTCCCTCTGTAAGGAATAAACATGCATTAAATGAAACACATGGCAAAGTGAGTGGTTTTTATAATAAAATCATAATCAGCACTTTTTAAAAAGGAAACTCAAGATAAGCAGAAACATAAAATTTGCATCCTGGCCAAAGAAAATACAAAAAGCCCAGTATGTTAAATTGGTAGTAAAGGCTGTGAAATTTAATATAATTATTCATGTTAAGCTAATCAAACCTATTAAAAACAAGATAGGGAATCAAATAAGATAAGGCATAATAAGAAAATGCAATAATTTGTAACATCACCAGTTATGATTTGAGGTAGAAAAGAGCCATATCCAGTGAAAAAGAAAAACAAAAAGGTCCTCCATGCCACTGACAAAAACAGCTTATGAGAATTCACCCTTCAATGTACAGAAAGCATCCATCCGTGATTAAACATCCATACATTATTCAGTTACAGAATGATGGGAAGTGTAGGACTGGACACAAAGGAGGAACTCAAACTAACCAGATCATCAGTCCACTACAAGGCATTCTCATCGTCACCCACATTCACTCGTACCTCACCAATTTACTGAGGTCATTTAACTTACTCTACGCACATTTGAGATGCGAGAAGTAATCCAGAGTACATTGGGGGGAAAAAAACAACACAGAAATGGGTAGAACAAGCAAATTCCACCTAAACAGACGGTGGGCTGGGGTTTAAAATCAGGACCCTGGAATTGTGAGGCAGTAGTGCTAATTACTGTGCCATATGGCTGCTAAATATAGTATATATATCTCTAGTATTTCGTTTCTATGATTCACAGCTTTCGCAATCAACTGCAGATACGGTATAAAGTGAATGGTTTTTAAAATGTAACAGAAGACTTAAAATTTGTAAGCTAGTGGAAACAAGTTGGGTGGAGAATTCTAAAATCTGCTTAGCAGCAAACTTAAACATTTTTAAACAGGAAAACTTCAAAAGACTGTGATTGGTTTAAAAAAAACTGAGAAGGCCACTGAGAAAGTGGGAGTGAACCCTGAAAGTGTTTGAACTCCAAAGATAAAACAAGCCAGATTACCATCATGCACAGCATTAACACAACCGGGTGGCAGCACTGCAACATTCTTGGGGCATTTGTGGAATTTTCATATTGGAAAGAGTATTTCATCTAACAGGGCGGACCAGTGACTTTGTGTAGTCACCCCACCGCTACTCCTCCCTTGTATTCCAAGCTAAACAGAACTCCATTTTGTTTTTTGTTCTGCAAGGCTGTAACGGAGATTTAAGGTAATTATCCCTACAGCTGTTTTCAGTTTTTTTTTTTTTTTTAAATGTAAGCAATACCTGCCTAATTCAGAGTGCCACGGCCAAGGGGTTCTGCTCTTCCAGGCCTTAAGGCTTTCTTGGGCTTGGAAGGGGAAGCACTTGTTTTTCCTGGAGGTGCCTGTTAATATTCTGCAGAAACCTGATTGCCCAACATGGTCTCCTTTGAAGCCATACATTTTAGACCCAACCTCTCGTAACAATTAAAGAAAGCTGAAAAAGATTTTTCAGGATTTAGACAATTATTGATTGGGTGAACTAAACCGGGCTCATTTTTAAATTGGAAACATCTCTGTGGTGATGTGAAGAATGAAAAAACACACACATAAAATCCCCACAACTAATTACATAATTTTCTTCATCTGAAAAAACAGAAGCTGAGAGTATGCAAACAAAAAAGGCAGTGAATGACGCGAAGGCGTCCCGGCAAATGTAATGGATCACCTTGCTGGTTAAAAAGCAGGTACCCAGTCAGTTTTCAATGTAAAATAATAAACACTGCACTTTAATGATTGCTTAAAAAAATGAATAAAAAGCCCTTCTCAATATGGCTCTGTTAATGGCAGCACTTGTGCAAGAGGCGACATGGTCAAAGTTAATTTATCGCACCTCTTAAATAACACAGTAAAAGATCATTCACTTGGTGTGAGGAGCAGTTCATAATCTGACAGAAAGCTACAAGTTGACAGCACAGCTGATGAATCCACTTTATTCACAACCTTTGTGTGACGCCGACTGAATTGCCATCTCTCTTTCAGCGGTGTTTCTGTATTACGAATCAGTGGGGGTATAGCCCAACCAGATGTTGAGCAAAATAATAAGAGGTTTCCCTCAGTATAATTTAACTAATTAAAAGTTTTATGACAACCATCAACTTTGTCTTAACTTAAGCAATTTTTCTCCAATTTTATATCACATGCTGAATGGAGTTACTCATCTAGAAAAATACTTCTTTTTTGTAGCATATGAATTTGTCGCTGATGGGGTTGGACCAGCTGGCCTTTTGACATGCAGTATGTGTGCAAGTGCAACCTGTGCTTTCTAGTGAAGAGATTAGGCTTGGCTGTCATCACCCAGTATTAAAATGAGGACCATGATTTTGTTGTTGTTCAAATTGCACATTAGCCCTTCTGAGTTGAGGTTTTCCCAGCTAAGGCTATCTAGCACATACCAGAGAAGAAACAAGAGAAGCCCAGGACTATGTCCGACTTTGAAGGAGGACACAGTAAAACAAAACAAATGGAAGAAAGGAGATCAACATCAGGAATACAATGTTCACAAGACATTACGCTGCATCTTGATTTCCATCTGTCACTGTGGAGGGGTTTGCAAAATCTAAGAAAGCCACCAAGGAAGGCTTATGTGTGCTCCTTTTAATATGCTTATAAAATAAGCCAGTAGTATGACGGTCCTATTACAAAGAATCATGTGGAAAGAACAGATAGGTATATAGAAAAACATTTATTTTCAGTCATTAGCTGGTCTCATGCTTATCATCAATCTCAAATGCTACAGGATGTGCAGTGCCGTGCCTGCGTCTTTTCTCCCCATTATTGCGACTTGTCCTTTTTCACCTCAAAGCTGTTTGATGCTAAACTTGAGGTGTTGCCGTTTCAGTTTAGGCACCTCACAACCAACAGATTTTCCTGAGCACTGGTGGGATGTGAGGCTCATATTTTTCGTAATGTTTAAATTTACATTGTCGTGTTTTGTCAGATGATGATGATGTTAGAGCTTATCGCAACAATCTGATGTCAATCAAAACAGACCATGCACCAGAATCCCATTGCTTGGCTAATTGTGATATCAAAGGTATGTAAACATGTACATCTAACTTGTCATCAGGAAATGATGGAAAGGCATTATTAGTTAGATAAGCTTGAAAAGGTGAAAAGAAAAGGTTTTTGTTGTATTAGAACAGTGTGAAGCTAAAAGCCTTGTCTGTTGTAGAAACAAACCAAGGTTGTTTTTGATTCATTTTGAAAAGAAAAATCATTTCCGCATAGTTTTCATCTTAGTTTATAAAATGGCTGTTCGATCAAAATTAAGAATTGCACATTGTAGAAATATACAGATTTGCCCATAAAAGATTCCGTGAGACTCTTTCAGCTCTAGCCACCTATAGAGAGAGTAAGCTTTTGAGCGTTTTATAATGTGTCACACTCGCATTGTACATTCGCTGTGTCTATCTGTTCAAGGAGCACGCTATTCAACTGCTAGGTATTTTAAACTTCAGATGAAGTCCATCTCTTTGCCCTATGAAGGCAGGTAATTCATAAAAACTGCTAGAAATTCCACAGTAGGCTGTAGAGAAAAGCCAAGTAAAATGACACCTTTTATTGGCTAACTAAAAAGATTACAATATGCAAGCTTTTGAGGCAACTCAGGCCCCTTGCCTCGAAAGCTTGCATATTGTAATCTTTTTAGTTAGCCAATAAAAGGTGTCATTTTGCTTGGCTTTTCTCTACATTCATAATGGCTAACATGGTACAACACCCTCGTACTACAGTAGGCTGAAAAGATGATAAGCTTTTTTTTAACTTACGTAACCTCACCTTCTTTGTTAGGGTTGCGTTTTTGCATTTATGTAATGCATACAAGTTTATTATTAAAATTCAATCAAATTAGATTTGAAACTGCTACATATAGCAATTCTATATTGGCATGAGAGTCAAAAAGCAGAGTCCCATTCTGGACTTGAAAAACTGACTACTAGCCAAAAAAGCATTTCTTTCCTTTATAATTTTCTTTTTAATAAATAACATTCCCCATTCATTCATGACCGAATCCACCTAACTTGAAAGCATCAGGCAAAAAGTGCAAATCAAAACCATAGACAAAAAGTTAGTTATAACAAGAGATAAAAAGAATAAAAATCTAAGAAAAAATAAAAATGCTGAACAACTGTCTCAAAAAGCAAAAGACAAACAGCAGAGACAGGATAATGTTTAGGCTTATCATAAATGGAGTCCATATATGAAAATAATGGGAGGTGCTGGGAAACGATCACTGCTAAACCCTCAGTATAGTATATATCATAATCGGGGATATTTGTTGAAATATTTGGTTACTCACTTGTGAGCCTTGCTTCACCATTGATTCATATAACAGTTACTTCAAAGTGAATAACCTCCAAATTCTTCTTCCAACAGGGTACTGTGCGGAAATTGGGCAACTGCTGGCTGAAGAAGGAGAAGAAGAAGGGGAAGACATTTCCGGATGCAGGAGGAAGGTAAAGAAAGTGGAACTGAGGAAAGGAACTTTGAATGTTGGCAGTATTACTGGTAAGGGGAGAGAGCTAACTGATGTGATGGAGAGAAGGAATGATATATTATGAGGATGGACAGGATTAGAAACGAGTACATTAGAGGGTCAGCTCTGGTTGGATGGTTGGGAGACAAAGTCAGAGAGGCGAGATTGCTTTGGTTTGGACGTGTGCAGAGGAGAGATGCTGAGTATATTGGGAGAAGGATGTTAAAGATAGAGCTGTCAGGCAAGAGAAAAAGAGGAAGGCCTAAGAGAAGGTTTATGGATGTGGTGAGAGAAGACATGCAGGTGATGGGTGTAACAGAACAAGATGTAGTGGACAGAAAGATATGGAAAAAGATGATCCGCTGTGGCAACCCCTAACGGGAGTCGGCCAAAAGAATTGGATCACTTAAATGTTAAATTTCAAAGGATTCGGCTATGGGTTTCCACGCCAAGCTTTGTAATTGGTTAATGGTATGAATGCCACTGTGCATTAAAATGCAAAGCTATGTGTTCACCTCAGAGGGAACATATAGTTGGTTTACAGGCTGGTCCACAATAGGCTACCAGCAAGTGGTTTACTTAAAATGAATTTCTTGATGCCTTTTCTTGTCCTCCCATATTAGTTAGTTATTGAGCATGCAATTTAATTTTCAGTTTACTTTAGTTTTTGCTGTTCACTCAGCTCTTTTGGTTTGTTTTTTATTTCCTTCAACAAAATGTCTTTTTTATAGAGTCATTATTGACACATGTACAGTTTAAACACCATTTAGTTACAGTATTCATTAATGATAATAACCTTGATAAAGACTCACATTGAGGCACTCCTCCAGTTCTTCAGATTCATGAGGAATTCTTCCAAGATAAATAATTTAGGAATCATTGCTCTGTTTGGTATATTTGATGTTTGCATTTTTCAAAGCAGTTCCCAAGAGGCTTCTTCACGAAGAAAATATTACGCTCCACAGATTCTTTTAGGCTACTAAACATAATTCACTTATTGATTGGGAGAAAAGAGATTTGGTGTCTTGGGGATTGGATTATTTAAAACATTGTTTAGTTCAGATTCCTACAACGATCATCACTTGTTTCATTACTGACACCGTCTGTATTGCTATGCTATGAACTTTCTTCCTGGAGCACTTTTACTTTAGGACCAGAGGCCAGGTCAGTGAAAGAATATATCAAAGAAAACCTGGCTCATAGATTCATAAGGGCGTCTAGCAATCAGGTTTTTCTTCTTCTCTTGTATCAATTACTGCAAACTGAATAAAAAATAAATAAATAAAACACGCATACACACAGCTACCCATAGCAGTATTCTATATTATTCAAGTCTAGTTCTCCCTGTTTTCACTTCATTAGACCTGCTCAGTGCCCACAATCTTACTTGCATAACAGGGGGAATGGAAAACCATTTTGAACACTATGTGCATCTTATAATGCAGTGGTTCTCAACCTGTGGGGCAGGCCCCCCTAGGGGAGCGCGAAGTAACAAAAAGGGGGGCGCGAAGATGTGGAAAAAAGAAAACAAGAATCGAAAATATGAAAAATACATCAATTGAAACCAAACCAAATTGACTTAAACTACATTCTGATACTAGAAAAATAAATATAGAGTTAGATAAATGTCGATAAAAGTTAAGTAGGTATAATAAAATATGCATCTATGATATATCATTAATTAAAAAAAGAACAAATTGGTATTAGTGGGCTCCTTTCAAAAAAACGTTAGGGGGCGTGATTAAAACTGTTATGAAAACTTGGGTCACAAATACTTAAAGGTTGAGAAACGCTGTTATAGTGCTTAATGGCTGAGCAAATACTCCATGAAAGAGGAAGAAAAGGCTTTTTAAATGCCAGGCATTCCAAAAAGTAAATTTATAAATTATAATTTAGGAACATATTGAGGAACTTCATCTATACTAACATATTCACCAAAATTTGATTTTCATGTCTGTCATGTTTGGGATGTTTTGACTTGTCTGAGGTAAAATCAATTAGTTGCCAGTCTAACAGACATATATCCTAAAAAAACTAGCCCCAGAAGATCAAAGACAGGTCATTGAATGGTCTGAGCATCCATTGATTATTTATTCAGAACACAAACATTTGAATTTACCTAAAACCTGCCAAGCACCTGAATGTACACCAAGCTTTCAACTTTGTTGTTGCAGATCAGGCCAGAGTCAAAAATCTACGCACCTTGTCAAGATAATTTGAAATGCATGATTAGACTACATTTGGATGATCATTCCTCCTGAGAGATTTTATGACAAATGTTTATTTCGGTGAATCTGTAAATCTGCTTAAGAGAATCAGAGGTTTTACTTAAACAAGTACTTCAGAACTCTAGCTATAATAAATTTTGTTCTAAAATATCTTGAGAATAATACATTAGAACTGGCCCATGATTACTTGCTCTCAGGCCAAACTGAGCTAAAGAGAACAGATCTATTTATAGAATAACCTTTGGGTAGCCATCTTTGTCTATGTAACATAGCCCTTTTAGTTTACTGCAACCCTTGTCACCAACCATTAGACCATGGAAAGAAATTTCTTTAAATTTTATTGAAAATCTTCCTTCTACACAAGGGATCACTATTTTGTTGAATTCTAATATACTTATGTTTATCATACATGCATACATTTGCTAAGTGAAGCCAAGCAGACAAATCCTTCAAGCATGGACCACTAAGGCTTTTAGTGGTTATATCTGGTGCACTTTTCACAATTAATAAAAGAATATGCTCTGTTGAGGTCCTAGAGAGCCTAATCCATAACATAGCATTGGTCAGTGGAAAGTGATGGTAAAGAAAGCCAGTCAAAATCTCAAAGAGCCAGAAGCCAACTTTCACAAAAGGACATCATCATGACAAGTCTGCATCTGTCAGAAATGCCTCCACACTCCCCCTGAAGATGGGTATTACAATCATCAAAGACCCCACTAAAGAACTGTAAGACTGGTGTATTGTTCCAATGGCTTCTTTTTAGCTCTATGTATGTATATATTAGATTATGAAGTTCTGTATATTAGTAGTGAAAGCTGCATTTTAAAGCAAGTTCAATATATATTTTCTTTTGTACCATATTTCTCTTACATTAATAGGTCTGCTGGGGTTACTAGGAACAGATATATACAGTATAGGCTTGAGTAGCTGCAAATCTAAAAAGAACAAATTCCCAGGGAGCAAGTGCCCCTGTTGGATATAGTACTCTATAGAAAATTCCTACATTTAAAGAATTTCTGCCATCTTCATTAAGAAATCTGTTCAACCGATTTGATTTTCAAAATGAATTGTTTTGGACCGAGGTCCGTAATTTACGTCACCATTGTTGGAGATATTTTTGTGCCAAAGTAGGTGTCTGTCTAAACCTTGTGCCCTTGGCTGCTTGGGTATACTGCTGTGTAGGTACACAAGTCCAAGATGCAATATTTAAATGGAGGCATCAGGAGGTGAAATGAGGACTTTTTCAGAGCCATAGTATACTTAAAGCAATTGCATTTGGATTACCGTGTTTTTACTTACCTGTGAGACTGTTACAGATTGTCTGAATTGAGGTTTGGACTTTGTGGGAGTGATCATCTTGATGTCTGAGTGAACAAGTGTTGTCTTGAAGCACACTTCCAAAGTACAACAATATCATAATAGACTGATTTTCTTTATTGGAAGGAATAAACAATTTCTTTGCTGGGTTTCCCAAATGCCATGATACATTATTTCTTGCAATATCGTCATCTTTCACCTGTCTAAATCTGGCTCATTTTTTACTTTTTCAGGACTGTGTTTGTGGTTGTTTGTGGCTTGTTTGATATTTTTGTAATTGTTGTTTTTAGTAAATGTTGTAAATGGTTTAATGTTTCTGTAATATACTTTTTTTGTACTCCTTTACCCTTCATTATTCATTGCTTCTCTCAGGTGGATGCAAAAGCAAGAACAGGCTTTGTAAAGGCCAGGCATTCCTCAAAATAAACGAAAATAGCCTTTGTGAATGGGGATAGATGCTTTCCAACACTTTTATAAGTTCACCTCTGGATACAATTCAGAAAGCAAGACCAGACTGAGAGGGTTAATCAAGACTTGGAAAAATTCTTCAAGCTGGTTATGGCCAATGGTTGGACTCCCCAGAAATGTGCTTTTGGATACAGACATTGGAATGTTGCCATTTGATCATTTTTATCCTGTTAACCCAAGGCTTTTGGAGTTGAATTGGCATTCTCATTGTTACCATTTCTTCCAGAATATGAGGAAACTTAAAGCAAAAGTCATCAATGGTTTTAGAGAATCTGTTGACAGTGGGAGATTCTGTCTAACGTTTGTTGATCACAAACATAAACCTGCTTAATGTTTTAAAAGAAAGGCAGAGAGTGTAGCTCTCATTGAGAGGCATTCACATCCATCAACCTGAGGGTTCCATCCTCAGAACAAGGGCCACAGTCTATTGGTCCATGCACTATACTGAGTAAGACTGGGCCAGTCTCTCGCAAGCTCATACTCCAATTATTTTAGGATTTATCCTGTTTTACATGTTTCTCATCTAAAACTATTTCAGAGTAGTCATTTGATTAAATTAAAGCCACCCCATCCTGCACTCTGCAGGACAGGGAAAGCATATGCATTATCCTCTTCACTGGCAGAGTACTGGACCTAAAAAAAGATCTTGAGGCCTGTCATGTCCATGTGCTCCATGCACTGTAAATTTTATTAACATTTCTTACTTAACTAGATGGCTGTTTGGAGCTCACAGATTTGAAGAGGATTTGTTTTGTGATTCTCTTTTGTCTTTTTTTTTTAGTTGATTTTCATTGCCTTTTGACAACTTATTGTTTTGAAATATTATTCTGCATTTACTCTGACGCCATTTTGATTTGTTATAGGCTCTACCATATTATTTTAAGATGCTGCAGAGGTTACTGGCCATGTGACTCCATAATGTCAGTTCCTTTTTCCTATTTAAGATGGATGAGCCCACCTCACAGTGTCCAGATTTTGGGATTTCTAAAAAGGCTTCTGGGCAATTTAGATTTTATTTGCCTCTTGCTTTTATTTTGCATTTTGGTTTTAGTAAATAATCTGACTACTGTTAGCAACCTCCTGTCTGCCTTTTTACTATTCTTTTAGCCGAAACCCTTTTATCGCCTGGTCCTTATTTCAATTACTCTTTCAGCACATGCCTTTATACTCTACAGATACAATAAGCTGATATTTGGAACTTTAGCAGCAGTACTAGATAGATAGATAGATAGATAGATAGATAGATAGATAGATAGATAGATAGATAGATAGATAGATAGATAGATAGATAGATAGATAGA
>JANRMT010062840.1:536816-551371 GCA_026402145.1 Polypterus bichir lapradei | reverse complement strand
AGATAGATAGATAGATAGATAGATAGATAGATAGATAGATAGATAGAGTTGAATGCTTTATGAAAATCAACAAAGGCTACAAAGAAACTCTGCTGATATTCAAATTTGTGCTCCATGAGAACCCTCAGTGCCAGAATGCAGTCGATGGTAGATTTCTTAGGCGTAAAACCAGACTGCTCCAGCCGCTGGTAGGTGAGCTAAAGGTCACGGATCCTATTGAGGATGACCCTAGCAAGGACCTTACCTGACACGGAGAGCAGTGTTATCTTCCTGTAGTTGCCACAATGCAGGTGATCACCCTTTTCAAGTCAGTTGGGATGATGCCCATCTCCCAAACAGAAGCGAAGACTGATTCCAATGCCAAGAGTACCACCAGCCTGGAGAAGTTCACCCCATATACTACAGATCCCTGCAGCCTTGCCTACCCTCAGTTGGTTCATCACCTATGCAATCTCAGTGAGACTGGTTAGTTCACAGCCTACTGGAGGATCAACCTTAAGAGCAGTGGACCCAGAGATATCCATTGTTCTAGTCAGAGGATTAGATTTAAACAGCTGCTCAAAGTAGCCAGCCCATCAGGTCACAACTGCAGTGTCAACTGTAAGGACCGTTCCATCAGCCACCCTGACTGCCACTCTCCGAGTAATAGATTCGAATGTGCGTAATGTTTCGATTCCTCTATAAGCAGGACGTGGGTCACTAGACCACAGATGGTGTGTCACTTGCTCACAGAAGCTCTTTAAATAAATAAATACATAAAGATACATAAATATATATACACACACACTGGAATGACTAAAATGGAAGAAAAACGTAAAGAAAGAAAACTTCTGAATTAGAAGTCACAATCACAGTGAGGCATCATACAGGCATATTGCCGTTGGTAGGAAGGAGCCCCGGTAGTGTTTCTTGGCACTCTTTTGCTGTAGGAAGTACATTGAAATGCTTTCTTGCCTTGTCCAATGACGTGTAACA
Organism: Polypterus bichir lapradei; assembly: GCA_026402145.1. Taxonomy (NCBI): domain Eukaryota; kingdom Metazoa; phylum Chordata; class Cladistia; order Polypteriformes; family Polypteridae; genus Polypterus; species Polypterus bichir. Next base: position 550,396 of record JANRMT010062840.1, on the reverse strand, counting down.
TATTGCCTCTCTCTGATACTATGATTAAAAAAATAATGTATTAAAATACAGAGCTTCATTGTATTTAATAGAAAACAGACATTAGCTTGTCTGATGTACCCTTTATCAAGTGTTAACAATAAAACTGCTGAAAAGAGCTGCATATAATGGCACATAATGTTGACACCATAACAATGGAAACATGGCAAAAACCCAAAAGACTGGGATGACTAGAATAAAAATGGACACATGATATATAGGAACAATAGACTAGGGCAAAAAGATGAGCCAGTGTGAGAATTTAAATTACATGTTAGTTTGTTGTCAATAAACAGTTTTATATTAACAAAAAAAAGTGTAAACTTCAGAAACATAAATAGAATAGAAAAGGAATTTACAGATGTAATGAATGATAATCTTTTGTAACTCAGCATATCAAAGTGTCTGAATGAGAAGAAGCCTGTCTTGACTTGATGTTCTCTAATATTCAAGGATGAATTCAAAGTTTCAAAGGTTATGACAATAATTAGTTTAAAAGGCTTTTGGCAAGGTGAATCAGTAAAAACCAAAAGAAAAAAAAAAGAAAATATAATTTCTTAGACATCAAACGTTTTAAAAGCAAAACATGCAAAACTTTAAAAAACAAAAATTCGAAACGATGAGATAAATAATAGACCTCTACAGATAAAATTATAAAGGAAAATAATAACAGCAGTAACAATTAGATTCATGAGCACTAACTATCAAAAAAGAAATATCAGAAATGCCAAAGGACAGCTGGAGAACAATCCTGACATAGCACCAGGCCATCACATTTTGCTGGAGTTACGGGCCTCAGTCTGTCCCATATGGTATTACAGGACGCCTGCTGGCCTGGATCTGATAGACTGGTGACTTTACTTGTTATGGGTCCCAGCAGAGGTGTAATGTCTCTAAGAATGCAATTAACTTGGGATTTTGTTTTCCTCTCCTTCATTATCAATTGGGTTTATCTTTTGCTATCTGGATCTTCTGTTATCATTACTTTTATAATATTTTCAGTGAGATTTATGGATTTTTGTATTGTTCTTTATTTAAATACTGTAGATAGATGTGGTTATGCACGTAGTATTGCATGGTTGTGTAAATTTCCGCTTCTGTATCATATTTGAAAATGTCTATAAGAAGAAATTGAACAGAAAAATTGAACTAAAAAAATTACTCAAATTTCATTTTGGGGGACACTATTCTGTTGTAGGTTAATAACCAATGCACTAAATACTTCTTTTTCTGAGGTCTGCTTGCTTGAACAGTGTTGCATGTGATATGTTCAGTAATGCTTTTGCCAAATACTTTACCTTCAATAATTGATTATTATGGTTTGCACCTTTTGGGGCATATGAAGCCTGCAAGATAGAGTGGGAGTATTGAACACAGCACATGTTGTCAGCTGTATGAGGTTAGCAAATAAAAGCGTAAGGAATGTACTTCTGAGTGTCTTTTCCTCGTCCTTAAGAACACTACAAAGATACAGTACCTGTATCACACCAAAAACTACAGAGAGCATTCCTGTCTCGTTAGACTATTTGAGATTTTAAAGAGTGATGTGTGATTTCAAGGTAAAATTTATTTAAGGTTCCACAAAAGCAATGTCTGTATAAAGTAATAAAATCTTAAAGGTCAATAGATTAAATTGTAATATATACAAAAATAGCAAATATAAAAGAAAAGATGGATACAAATGAGGCTGTTGTGTAGAAGTATGCAAACAGCCCAGGTTTAAAAAGGGAAGACCCATCAAATTTATCAATATGTTGGCATTATATTAAGAAGAAAGAACAATACTAGGTCAAATTAATCATGTATATATAACACATCCTGATATTCAAAAAACATTTAATTAAATAATAAATGAGAGGCTACAAGACTATAAACAGATGGTGGAAGGATTTTGGTATGTAGATACTTTAACAAGAGTACATCCAAAGATGCTCACAAAAAGCTAATACGAGGCTCACTTCTGTTTCTAAATCATGTAAATGATTTACTGAACATAACATTTCATCCATCCATTATCTAACCAGCTATATCCTAATACAGGGTCACGGGGGTCTGCTGGAGCCAATCCCAGCCAACACAGGGAGCAGGGCGCCAGCCCACCACAGGGCACACACACCCACACAACAAGCACACACACTAGGGACAATTTAGGATTGCCAATACTCCTAACCGGCATGTCTTTGGACTGTGGGAGGAAACCCACGCAGACAGGGGGAGAACATGCAAACTCCACGCAGGGAGGACCTGGGAAGCGAACCCGAGTCTCCTCACTGCGTGGCAGCAGCGCTACCACTGCGCCACCGTGCCGCCAATAAGATTTTCAGACAACACTAAATTTGTAAATACCCTGGAAGTATTGAAATTACTACAGTTGAACATAATTCAGTAAAGGATACATATGTCCATCCATAGATTAATTCATTATTTTTTAACTTGCTTATCCAATTCAGCGACATGGGGAACTGGTATCTATCTTGGCAGCAATAAACGCAAAGCTGGAACCACTCGTGGACTTGGCGTCAGTCCACCACACACTCACTCTTGGTTAATTTAGACTTACCAATTATCGTAACTTGCTTGTCTTTGGGATGTGGGAGAAAAAACAGAGTATCCTGAGGAAAACCCATGCAGACAAGACAGGAATGTGCAAACTCCACATTGGCAGAGCCCGAACCTGGGCAGACACATTGCAAATGAAAGTTAAAATAATTAAATGTAATACATACAGGCACAAGGAGGTACATTAGATCTAATTAGCTACAAAGTGTAGCATGTGAAAAAGACCCGAGAGTAGTGCGGAACTCTTCTCTGTCTGAAACCAATCAATTAAAAAACGGAAATAAGACGTCAACTGGATGTTAAGTGTAAGGTACGAGTTACGGGCACAACTTATGATACTGTATATAATATACATCTGAGGCCAAATCTATTATAGTGAAAAAAAGAAGCTTAGAAAATGAATGCATGGTTATATACAGTAAGTCTGATGCTAGCGGGATTTAAGCAATAATGTTTGATTTTCTTAGCTATTTTTATTTTTTCATGTGAATCTTCCACTGTACAAATTGCGAAGTCATGATGGTCAATTATTTAAACCTAAACTGTGTGTTAAGTAGTGTCCAGACTTTGTGCAAGCAAAGGAACAAATCCCATTGTTTAGCAATCTAGAAGAAAAGAAATGTAGATCTTAACCAGTGTTCGTTTTTGACCAAGATTTTCTTTTTTTTTCCCCCTTGAATTGACTGGCCATTCCCTAAACTTAACACATAAACCTGCACCCATCTGAATGCTCTCAGAGCTTGACTTTTAAAGGTACTCTCCAGTAGTCTGCAAAAATCTCCAAACTAATCTCATTGTCAATGTCTCCTTTCAAGATACTGGAAAATGTTGTAGATTTATTTGCTTGAAAATTCTTTCTTCGCACAGAAAATATTAATGAAAGTTTCACCTCAAACAATTTTTGAATCCTAGCTTTATATAATTTCAGATACAGTAAAGCAGGTGAATAACAATTGATGAGCTCTGTAGCTTTTGTTTTTTCTTTGTTATGTTTATGTATACAAATTCATATAAGGGGAGAGATACACAGACAATGAAAAATGTAGTTAGGCAGAAACGTAAAGCAGGAGTCAGGCAGGCAGACAGACAAACAGGTACAGTATTTGGGAATACTAATAAATGAAAGCTCACCGAACGGTAGCCCAACTTGACAGAAAAGCTTTTGCTCAAAATGAAATGGCTTTTCATGTCAGCTGATTTATTCCTCTTCCTTCTACAATTTCCTCTGGCTTTGTCAGCAGCAGGTTTTGACTTTTTATTAAGATGCGACAGATGGAAAAATGATTTTGCAGCTCCCATTTGATGTACCTTTTAGCGATGTAGTCTATAAAGTGTTCTAAAGATTTACTTCCTTTCAGTCAGATGGTATTTTACACTATGAAGTGTTCTTCATGTCATGAAAAGTTTAACACCATATAGATAAATAGCGTGATCTGTGAAATAACAACATGGTTCTGGGGTGATGAAGAGTGGACAAGCAATGATTTCTGACAGCTTCCTTTGATCCTATCAGTCATTTCCTTTTTTTTTCAGTACAGTCATGGAGGATTTATATTTTCCTTCCCCAATGGAGGGGAAGTCAGCTTCATAACGCTATTATATAATTTGTAAAAAATGCCTCCAGCTCTGTGTTAGATGGTAGTTCTTGTCGGAAGCTATCTTCCAAAACTGAAATCATTCAGAAGTAAGTTCTCTAAAGTTCAATGATGACAATGTTTAGATTTCCTGCCAGGTAATCTGGTAACCCCTGTTGCAATTTGTTAAGCTGCTTTAAGGACTGGGAAAAGAAACAATTCTATGTATCCCACAGGAATAAAGAATAGCATAGGAAGGCACAGTGGATTTAAGGATACCTACCAGCTTTAACTGTAAATTTACTCAACTAGTTCCATGTGTGAATATGTCCTTTTCCATTTGCAGTGTCAAGACTTATCATACCCGATACAAGAAAGAGTAGATGAACCACTCCTCTACGTTTTTCCCAAGGCATACAGTGCAACTCAAAGAACTCTAAAGCTTGCACTTAGATGTGTGAAAACACTTTGGCTTTTCTTCCGTTTGCTTCATCCTTCAAGGCACAGATTTACAGACTGGCAGCACAAATGCACCATGAGATGACTATGAAGATGGAAACCTAGTGCTTAAACACCCAAAACAATATTTTTGGACAGCCATGCATTTGAAAATATATTTGTCATCAAGGTCTTCTGTTGATCCACATGCAAAAAAAAAAAAAAATAAAAAAAAATAAATGGTTCTGATGTGTTTTCAAGACACGATTCTGGCAATTGCCTTTGCATATCATTTTTCACAAACTAGCCTGCACATATTGTGCAAAACATGCCCCAGCCTCATTCTGGAATGTCCCACTGGGTATTTCAAACTCTATAAAGGAAGAATTTTTATAGGCCATGAAAAAAATGGCAGCTGACCAAGGTGAGGTATATTTTATATTATATAAATCTTTTTAAAGTCAAGTAAAATTGTGCACTATCTGACTTTTTACCAGTTTAATTTTGGAGGATTGCAAGGTTAACAGATTTTCAAGTGGAGATTAAACTAAGGTGTAGTTAATCCCGACAATAACTGCTACCGACTAGGAAGAGATAAAAGTATCTTTGGTAAGCATTGTGTTTTTAGTAATTTGCTGAAAAAAGTGTTATAGGTTAATCAATACATTCTTTAGACTTTAATATCCATTGAGCAATATTGCAGTCGCTGCATCTTAAAATACTAAAATAAAAAAACCAGATCAGATTAGCCTATCAAGCACTCATCAAGATCTCCTCTGTCCATTTCTGCTAGCAACTGGGCTATAAAATGAGAAAATGGAAAAGAACAGGCACTCTGGAAAGGAACAGTGCCTTAAGGCGTATGTGTGCAAACATATGTGTCCACAAGAAAGCAGCAGCGTCACATCTTGGCCGTTTTTCAGACAAACTTTTCCATAACTTCAGGAAAGACATGGACCCGGGCAGCAGTGAAAGGAATCTGTAAAACATTCTGGAAGGCATTAGTGAACTGAACAGAGGGCCTCTGCAGCACAATTGCAGCCCTCTGTGCAGCTTGACACCTGACAGGAGCAGACCCTATTCCTCTTTCCTTGCTCTTTGCCGTGGGCGTTTTAAATGGCTTAGGCCATTATTTTTAAATGCTGAGTGCAGGAAGACCACAAATTTGTATAATATGGTGTGTTTAAAGCTCAGCCCTTTACAGAGGCAAATGTGTTATGGAACACAGTCATGTTTCAGACTGGTTTCAGTATCTTTTGGTAATCCGTGAACTTCAGGAACACGAAGAACTACTGCCATCATGACAACCACAGAGGTATGAGCCAATCACCATACAAAAACACAGTAAAATACGATGTCAGCTAATTTTTAAGTATTCTTTAACCTCAAGCTGCCTAGATGTTTAGAAAGGGGCTGAAACACGGCAAAGTGACTGCAATGAAAATCATGGGGGAAACTGAGGTGGCCACGTCTTTACTGAGACTTATGAGCCATGGCATGAAGAACTGTCAATATCACGCCTCAAACAGAGCTGTGAACACAAAAAGATTACGTTCAGTTCCTAATAAAAGCAAAACCAGAATCTCCTGTAGTGATATGCTCAATTATTTCCATAAAGTCTAAACATTAGCTGAAGGACCACTTATTCTTGGTATAATGTGTATGAGACTGCATGAAGAAAATGGATGTAAAGTATTCATTTTATTTAATTCAAATGAATCTTTGTTCAATGCATGACATTAAAAGTGATGTGCTTTACATTTCCCGTACCAAACACTGACAGGCCACCTAGCTTTAATACATTTGAGTGAAGGCATTTTTCCCTGCTCAACTTCCTCAAAGTCAATTTTTTCAACTGCTACATAACCTTATATAATTTTCTAAATGAATTCTCCATAATATTATTATGATTGTTTAAAAAGCACAAAAACAAATGAATATGATGAAGAGCTAGAAGTGGAAAACAGATCTACAAAGTGACCAGCATGTCCACCAAGAGTTTATGTGGAGGTGAGTAGAAGAGTGAAAATGTTCAAAACTGGGAGATACCCCATGAATTGCACGCTCAATGATGAAGTGAGAAGCTACACCAAAATGGACAGGATGTGGAAAAACAGCAAGTGCTTACACAAGAGCAAGACAAGCTCTTGGCAATGCTATGTTGATGTGTGAGCTTTCAGTCAAAGCTGCCTATGCAGGAAATTCACCATCATGAATGTTCCAGATGGCTAAAAGAACTGATAAAGTATGAATTATTTGAGGAGCATTCGCTGTTGTGATAGATGCTTAAATCCTAACAAAATTTTAAATTGAAAAACAAAAAAAACAGTGAAATGCCTATTTTATGACAAAGCACGTTCATTGGTGTGTTTTGCTGTCTGGGTCCTTGACTAATTATTGCAAAGTCAATTCCTCTTAGTGGCATAAACCTTGGGAGTACGCTTACTGATATATTGGCTCCTTAAAAAGTCCAGTGTGGTTTGTTGATTAGATGTGCAGAGCCAGGAAATTAGTGTCACGTTTCAACTAATTAACTGTTGACTTGACCAGGCTAATAAATCTCTTCCACACAGCGGCAGATGACTGCACAAAGGAGCACAGAGTCGGCTGCCGCTTGACAAGAATAGGCAAATCTGACGAGTCACTCCCACGCTATACTTTGGGTGAACATCTGACAGCATTCCAGTGGGACACTTTTGCACTTGACTGTTGCCATCATTCTGCATGGATAACAGCAGCTGGGTGAAAGCACACGCGTCAACTAATCTTCCTTCAAAAGTCACCAGGGTACACAGAAGTATGTCCACGGTGTGTAGTGCTCTCTGCACCCTTGCCTGTTTCCCCTAAGAGGGGCGTGACACACTGCTGACCTTCGGGCAGCCTGGAATGCTTATCGCTTGTTTTTGGTATAATCAAAACCAGACCTGGAAATCTTTCTTCTTACAGCTTTGTTTATTGCACATTTCGGAATAGCCTGAGACCTGAACCTGAGTGGCTCTTTATACAAATAAAAGCCTCTGATTATAACAAAGAAGCGCCTATCCATCACCGTGAAGGCTCTGTGAAGTAGCCACAAGGTCAGTAGGAGGAGACACCTCAGGCTGTACCTTGACCTACAAGATTATATAGAAAGATGGATTTACCCCGCTTCCCCCAACCCACTCCCCTCTGGCTTGACCCCTATACAATCCAGGCAATAAAGACAAACCAATAAACCAGCAGAGCAGAAGTGTCTGTCAGGAAACTGGCGAGACAAACATTCAGGTCTTCTTGTACTTATTTTCTGTGCTGGATCTGCAGTGCACAAGAAGCTATAGCTAGCAGTTAGAAAGAAGAGCATGTGGACAAACCATGAAAAGAAGAAAAGGCAAAGCAGACAAAGAATCATTAAAAAGCAGAGGAGAATGTAACATCTAAATCAGTGTGTCTGTTTCTCACCTTCTAGACTTTCTGAGAAACAAGACAGTTAATGCACTCACACGCTGAAGCGTTACATAGTATTCAGTCTCAGTCTACTCTGCTCTACTCTAAACCACCTAAGTGAAAAGACTGCAACTCTGATGCGTCAGTGTCAAGCACTGACTATTATGTGGTGTGCTGGGCTGATAACATCACTTCAAGAATGACCCACTTGACTCAGACTCAGTTTAGGGACACATTCTGGACCCCCTGGAGGTAGTATTAACGAAGAAAAGAATTTAAACAAAACTGAGTGCCATTTTGAACAATGCTGCACAACCTCTCCATGACATGCCCACACAGAGGGCCTTATGCTGTATGATTTGTTGGCTGAAATATGTCAAGAAACACTACTGGGGCGCCTTTTTACCAACAGTAATACGTCTGAATAATGCCTCACTGTGACTGGGACTGAAGTTTTATTTTCTTTCTTCTTAAATTTTCTTCATTTTTAGTCATTCTGATGTGTGTTTAGATCACATTGTGTGTGTGTGTGTTGTGGCGTATGGTCGGCCGTTTATCCCGGCCAATACCCCCAAGCCGCCAGGTGGAGCTCTCCCTGCAGCATGGAGGTGCGCCGAAGACCAGCAGGGCATCATGGACATTGGAGTCTGTATCCACAGCCCTGCTGGATACCATGGGGGCCACTAGGAGACGCTGCAGGGAGGAACAATACTTATTTACCCTACGCCCTGGAAGTACATCCAAGTCACATGGACAAGGGGAATGACGTGCTTCCGGGGTGAAGAAAAGGACTTTTGATCTGACCCGGAAGTGATAAGGAATCACATGGACTGGGGATTGGAACACTTCCGGGTCAAGGACTATAAAAGCACTGTGACAGCTCCCAGAAGGTGAGCTGAGCTGGGTGGAAGGGTGGCAACGCGTCTGGGAGTGGTGGAGAGTTGATTGTAGTTATTGTGTGTTTGATTTAATGAGTATTGTGGAGAGGAGGGTTCTTTGTGTACTGTGCAGAATTAATAAAGTCTACTTTTGGACTTTTATCTGGTGTCTGGTGTATTGGACAAGGGTTCAAGGGAGCGATAGCGCCACCTATCTGTCACAGTGTATACAAATTTATCTATCTATTCAAGCATTTATTTATTTAAAGAGGAGAGAGAGGAGGAGGTTGCGAGCATGAGCTGATTACAGCGCATTGCCGCACCCACCACATGACGAACCACCTGGATTGAGATTTAAGTGCAGCCATGCAATGGGCGACTCCTCAGCACCACACTAGTTCAGATGGAATGGAACAGTGTGAGGCTTTTTATGGTGGCTGGAGTGTCAATCCTGCCACCAATCACCAAGTTTTCCCTGAAAGTTGGAGGGCCTACTTACAGGCCTGGATGCAGATTATCGTCATACCCAGGACAGAGCAATTGCAGGTTAAGGGCCTTGCTCAAGGGCCCAATGGAGTAGAGTCACTTCTGGCGTTTTACAAATTTCAAAGGTTGCCGGTGCAAATTCCTAGCCTCAGAGCCACCACTCTGTAAAGAGCTTCTGTAAAAAGTCAAATTTCCCCTGGGAACCGATAAAGTTAGTTAATTTGTTCTTTCTTTCTTTCTAAAATTTTGAGCACATTCTGTCATACTTTACAATCTGTACTGTACAACCAAATAAGACTACAAAAAATGCATAGAATAATCTATCTTTTATATGAATATCAAAGTTCAAATATTTCCTTCTCATCAGAAACTGTCAACATGAGTGACATACAAGGCAGGCATGACACATATTCATTCATGCATTATTTTTTCTAATCCTATCCTATCCTACTACAATATTTCAGGGGGAAGGAGCTTACCAAAGAAATACTGGGCACAAAGAAGAGACATCCTCTAATGGGAGACCACTGTGATGCAGGTTACACTCAAACACTGATGCCAAGCCAATATGAGTTTGCTATTCAATCTTGCCAGCATGGTATTTTAATGGTCACCAGAATACACAGAGAAAAAAACACTGGGAGGACATGCACACTCAAGACAAGCAGTGACCCTGACCCTGACTCTGTGAGGCAGCAGGGCTAACCACAAGACCATGTTCAAAGGTGCCTTTCATTTCCTTGGTTATTGAGGAGGACCTGATTGAGAGTCATGTATGGTACTTTAAACAGTGACCATCTAGTTTAGTTCTACCAGAAATTTTACTGGCACGACGAGTTCTTGTATCTGTCTCAGGGATCTGTAACTCAACATTTATGCTGACAAAAAAACCACACGATCCTTTGCACGTTCTAGCAGTTAGGGGGCGCTGTTATGTTTTTAAACTGTCTAGTACTTTTCCATACCCATATGTCTATAGGCTGTAGCATTTCCTTTTCCCAAAATTTCCATATGATTACTCATAAAATACCTCACAAGTACTTGCTGGGTGTTTTTAAAAGGCAGTAAACTTATACCATGGACCACTCAGATGTGACCACTCTTCTGACATATTATAGGAATCCAAAATAATGGCTAATGTGTAGAACTGGATATTTGCCTGTATCACAAATTGAACTTTTTATAATAAAATACACAAGTGTATAAACACTTCAAATTATATGCATCGATGTGTTACACAGACTTTTAATAATTATAAATAAACAAAAAGTGTTGAACATGCTTCTTTAATATATTTGCTTTCTTACATATAGTGATTAAATAATTAACTGATTTTTCACAAAACTGAACTGAAACTGTAAACTTCTCATTTTCATTTTTTTTTCTCTGCACCAACAAGCATGTGTAAATATGGTAATAGCACAAAAACCATAAATTATACAGCACAGGTCTAACATGTATATTAAAGTGGATATCTGAACACAGAATTTCCTTGTGGTGAAAAGTTGCAGTTGAGTGAAAATGTCTGGCTGTAAGAGACTTAAAGAACACTATTGTGATTAATGAGCATTTAGTACAAAATGCTACATACATACAGCATAAGAAACAAGTGTTAAAATGATCAGAAATATCCACCAGTTATTTTGGAACTGTCAAGTTTATTTAAATAATGGTTGGCAACTTATACTTGTCAAGATGGCCTGCAGTTGTCAAAAGATTTCAATAATTCTGAAAACGCTTGTCGGTAGAGACATGCCCTGTGTAATTTGTTAGAATTATAAAGGTGATGTAATTAAGAAACTGGTGAGCACGAATATGAGTTTCTAAAGCATGATCCCATTCTTAGTCATACACAGTGGAACAGACTAAACTCCTGGCTAAGTATACAGATGAAAAATTTAAAAAGTCTCCTATAAGCAAACTGCTATATATACTTGCAAATACTTAAAATCAGACCCCAAATGGCTGCAAGTGTTGCAGTCTTTTACTCTAAATTTCTTAATTAACAGAACTTTTCATATAATCAGATAGTTCTTTGTCTGCAATTTTAGAACTAGATAATAATGCACTTTTTATTTCCCTTTAAAATGAAATAAGAAAAAGAGTGTATTCTTACAATGGCTTTTAGTATACAACGGTCTATTAAATTTCTACATCTTTGCTTCATTTTTACTTCACTTTAACAAAGCCAATAGCTAATTTAGAAGCATTTTCATTTAAGTGAATGTACTTCAAAATTTAAAAAGTATAGTAAAATAATTTTTGAAAAGTTGAGTAATTGAGGTTATTGTTTCTCATGAGGACATGAAATATTTCGATTGCTTTTCTAAAAACTTAAAGATTTGTGGGTATTTCTGAGCCTTTTAAAAAGTAACACAAATAAGAAGCAAATTAAAAAGTATGTTCAATTAACGACAAGAATGTGATTCTATTTACTGAATGAAACTTGCTGTCATGACAGCCTGCAGTCACTACCGTCATCTAAGATCCAACGACTGACTAACGTTGCTCTGTGTTCTTTGTAAAATACAACTTTCTTCTGTGATGCAGTATGGTAATTAAGGAGTTTAAAGAAAACAGCGTTCTTTACAGTCTTATTCAGAACCCTTAACTTATCCCATTTCTCCATCTTTCAGGCACGGCATCCTTCTGCTGTTTTCTACTGTCTAAACCATCTATATGTTACTAAGTCTAGATACTTTTTTGCATTCCCAGTTGATATCAAATACGTCATTGAGAATTTATGCAGGGCTGAGCTTTTCCTTAATGCTCTGGCATAGAAGTCATTTAGCGTTTCAAAATCCTGACTCTCATGAATTACTGTCAGCTCATGTTTCAGTTTTATGTATTTTTTATTATTATTATTCTTTGTGGTTATTTAAGGACACAGTCTGCCTTTTGACTAAGTCACCAATTTTTTGGTACAGTTTTTTTTTAAAACTCTTATTTGATTGCTAACCATATCCTTTCTTACAACTGCTAACCTGTAGCTCTTTCAGATTTTAAAGTATCGCTTCTTGCCAAGCAGTGTTTAGGCCCATTCTGTGCAACAAACCCAGAAGTAAAAAAAAACTGACATGATCTGTTATTGTTGTGTTTAAAATACAAAATCAACACATTCATTCCTTGCCAAATTTAAAGTTGACTAGAAGAAATAAAGCTTTTAGAAGTCCACTGGCAATAATTTTGAAGAAATAAATACAATCAAAATCTGTAAAATAATAGTGTTACACAATGTCCATTATCTTTTACTTATAATTCAGTTAAAAAAGGAAAAAACAGACCTGAAAAAGATCTTCACAGTTCTTCAACCTTAGATCCTCAAATGAGTGTCTCCTTAGAATTGCAAGAGCTAAACTTAAAAGAAGTGGTGAGACGGCCTTCTGCTGTTATGCACCTAAAATCTGGAATAGCTTACCAGTAGAAATTCGCCAGGCTGATACGGTGGAGCACTTTAAAACACTGCTGAAAACACATTACTTTAACATGAAAGCAATAAGACTTATTTTTTTAAAGGAAAATGTTTGCAAACTAACTGAATCTAAAACTTCTTTTTTAGTCTCTGCTTTTGTACAATCATTACAAATTCCACATAAACTGGGATTAGTACGATATCCAAATCCTAGTTAATGGCATTATGAGTCGGCAGCACCAATGTACCACCATGCCTCACAAGTTTATTTTCTATTTTGTTTGAACAACAACAACATTTACTTATATAACACATTTTCATACAAAAAAGTAGCTCAAAGTACTTTACATAATGAAGAAAAATAAAAGACAAAATAAGAAATTAAAATAAGACAACATTAGTTAATATAGAAAAAGAGTAACCATATCCTTCTCAAAACTTCACTGTAATTTAATCCTGATACTCTGTATATCCAATACATTATAATAACTATTCATGGTGGCTCTAAAATCTGTACTAACCCCTACTCTCTCTTCTGTTTCTTTTTCCGGTGTCCTTTTCCTCAAAGCACCGTGATGTTCCAACAGTGATGGATTAAAAGCCAGAAGTCTGCATGACCATCAACATCAAGTGACTCCGTGAGAACCCTAAATACAAAGAGGACATTTATGTTAGGTAGAATGCCCAGAGGGGACTGGGTGGTCTCGTGGCCTGGAACCCCTGCAGATTTTATTTCTTTTTTCTCCAGCCGTCTGGAGTTTTTTTTTTTTGTTTGTTTTTTCTGTCCTCCCT
>JANRMT010062840.1:492304-528127 GCA_026402145.1 Polypterus bichir lapradei | reverse complement strand
ATAGATAGATAGATAGATAGATAGATAGATAGATAGATAGATAGATAGATAGATAGATAGATAGATAGAATTACACATATTTTCAAATTTTTGGTACCTTTTCACATCCCCTTTATTACTAATATATTTCTAAAAAGAGAGATCAGAACATTTTTCCATCATTCTTTTAATGCAATTTTTTTCTAATTAATCTAAGTCTAAATTTTTGTATTTTACGGCTTATTATATAATCAACATTGCTTATCACTTATCACATATCAATTGGCGGGAGAATGTATCTTTGCTTTGTTTATACTCTTTTGTTCATTGTTATCGATACATTTTGCCTCTTTTTCCAATTATTATTTTTCCTATTTTTCAGTTACTTTGATTTTGGCAATATTGCTACCTAAGTTGTGAATAACATGAGAACCAATCCAAAATATCTTTAAAAAGGTTCACATCCAAATATGTACTCTCACTCTCCAAGTCTCATTAACTGGCTTTTCTGTGCAGGAAGTTTTTGTAATCGCATGGTGAATTGCGTTACTGACCTATAATAACAGTTTGACCTTGTGGCAATCAAACCTTCAATTATGTGACCTTCCGTCTCCAAAACCTACTTGTTTCTGCACGGCTCAGATTATATATGTCTGTATAGCACAGGCTCCCCCAGTTCCTGTGACGTCTACATTTACAAATTCATAAACCCACAAGTTGTTTCAGACATCCTTCTACTTGTCTCTGCCTTCATATTTCTTACACATTTATAACCAGTGTATGCTGACTTCATCCACACTCTAAGACTATGTTTTTATATATAAACTGCTGTGAAAGTGAAATAAGGACAGGCATCTGCTATCTGATTAGGCTGGAAATTCTCGATTTTTTTCTCCTGCTGCATACACACAACACTTTTGAGTATCACTCAACAGCAGCACAGATTAGCTCTAATATAGGTAGGCAGGAACCAAACCAAACACAGACAGAACAAAGTAAATCCTTGTGAACTAGCTGGGCCCGACTCTTTATAGGGATGCAGTGTACCACAGTGGGTTTTGTAGGTGACAGAAAACTGAAACAAAAGGGATAAGGACGGAAGCCCACTTTTTTTTTTTTGCCTGTTTTACTATCTGTCCTCTATATCTTTGCCGCTTTTACCTTGAGAGGTGTCCACAGATTTAAAAGCACTTTTCAGCCACATTTCTTTTTGAATTGCACACGAGCCCACACCATCTCTGTCCATGCCTTGTAGCCTGTGATATGTTTGCATGCTCCACCTGTGTTTTATATAAAATACTGTCTCCTACATTCCAGCACATAGTGAGTGACCTTTGCCTGAGCATTAAAGAGGGATTGCAATATTTCATGGAAATAAAACAATCCATACATGTTCCTAGGTTCAGATTCTGTATAGCAGCTGTACAAAATCATCAACATTATTCTCCTCTACATTTAATAAGTGAAATGTATTAGAAAGGACAATAAATTCTCACAGATGAGACATAACTGCCTGACAGTTTGTAAAGCTTACTTGTCTTGCTGCTCAGAAGAACTGGTGGATTACTATTTTATTATCTGAAGAAACCTAATTCATGATCTGCTTTCAAACATATTAGAAGAATGTTATTTCAGCATTTCTTGCAGCCAAAAAGTTCCCCTGATATTCCCCTTTGAATTGGGAAAACTTAAATTATTTCACAGAAAACTCACGAGGATGGTAGAAAATATTGAGAAAAGGCAATCTAGTAGACAAAATGAATCTCTTCTTGGAAAATGTTTAACAAAAGATCACCAGTGTCTCTCATTTTACCAGTCCTAGACTACATGACCTTTTCACCCAAATCCAATCCATTTGTCTACTAGCCCACAAAGCAATTTGCCAAAGAAACATCAGCCTTTCGATCAAACATGCTGATTTTATATAGTGTCTTTTATAGAGCAATCACTACCATCTCAATGAAAAAATACCAAATTACTGTGGAAAAATGAAACAAACAGTCTACACAGATGTGAGCGAACATTATAGGGTACAGCCAATCAAAAGAGTAGAGTATACAGTGAAGACATGACAAGAGGCAGCTTTTGAAATCACAGATTTGGAAGTTAAAAACCATTTATGAAAGCAGTTTGAAAGCCAAATATATGTGACAGCTTAGCAATTTTAGTAATCAAGATGACAAGTAATTTTAGGTATAAACATATTGATGATCTAAGAGAGGAAATTCACTTGCTCCAGCAGTAATATAAAACATATTAAGTCCAAACACACACAATTCAAATCAATAAAATAAAAAAAAACTGTTGGACTACCACAAAAGTTTAACACTCAGGACTATACACAAAACTATGTAACCAGTATACATTGAATATATAGTGTCTCCATAGAAATACCACCCTTATACCTGTGTATTTGTTAGAGCTGACAAGGATGAATGTCGGCATGATGGGAGAAGGCATTGCACAGTCTCATGGGTATGTATAAAGAAAGAGTAACACATTACGGTAGAACGCACCAAGTAAACAAATATGTAGCCAGTTTTTGGAAAGTTATTGTAGATAGCCGAGTTAATGCAGTAATTAACTTATTATATTTAATATTTAAAATAAACACTGGCTAGAAGTGTGAGGAAAGGATATACTGTATGTATAACCAAATATTTATATCCAAGTGGTTTTGCTGGCATATTTAATATGACCCTGGTCTTGGCCATGGCTATATAGTCAAGATAACAAATCTAAACTGTACTTGAATAATTCTTGTAGTGGCATTCACTCTTATCATTAAAAAGTACCTTGAACAGCTCGGCAAGCGAACAGAACAGATATACTGGACTTGCATCATTTTGCCTACAGTGGGAATAGATCCATGAAAGAAGCACATGGCATTAACAAAACTTGACAACAGGAAGGCTTATATGAAAAAGCTGTTCATTAATTTTAACTCTCTGTTCGTCATCATCCTATTGCTGAAGTTAGTCACAAAGCTCAGGGACCTCAGACTAAACACTAACATCTGTAACTGGTAACTGGAACACGTATCGTACCCTCACTCTGAATCATGGATTGCTCACAGCTCTTCTCCTGTTTATTCACAATTGAGTGCCCAAGCATGATAGAAATGTCATTGTCTAGATTTCTTTTGAAAGAGGAATAATGCAACCAATTACCATCAGTGATGAGATGGTTTAAAGGTAGTAGGTTAAGGAGAACCTAACAATCTGTTTTTCAAGGTCAGCAAAACCAAGGACTTGATCATTGATGTCAACCTAGGAAATTGTACAGTATACTGCAACTATTGACATTCTAGGGGTTGCTGTGAAAAGAATAAATGATTTGAAGTTCTTAGGGTTTCACGTTACTTGGTCCCTCAACTCAAAGTGTCTAGTGAAGAAAGCTCAAAAGCTTCACTCACTGTCTTTCTCTCATTGTTCTCACTAACTTCTATAGATGCACAGTAGAGTGCACATTGACTAGCTGCATTACGGTCTGGTACAGCAACTGCACTGTTGCGGATTACATGACTTTGCAGTTGTACAAACACTTCAAGTCTTCATTCTGGAGTAGAGAAGAATACATGGAAACCTAACAGAAAATCTTCAAAATTCTTAAGGGCAACAATAAAATGGATCCAACAGAATTCTTTCACTTTGATGTATAAATCATATAACTGGAGGACACTACTAGAAAGTAAGGTAAAATACCTTTAAGATAGAAATAAGGATGTACTTCTTGACACTAAGGACCTTGGAAGTCTTCAACAAATTACCAAGTCATATCATTGATGTAGAAACGCTGACAATGTTTAAAAAGTATCTGAATGAAATATCGGACTCACCTTTCTATTAAATGTCCTAGGAGGCTTGATGGAATGATTTGTCTCATCTTGTTTGCAAAATACCTTATTTTCATATGGTTAAGACAAACTGCTCAGTTTATTAATGGGTTATGATCCCACCCATACAGGACATTTATAACAAGAAATACCTAAAGTACTAGGGTGTTGTACCATGTTAGCCATTATGAATGTAGTAAAAAGTCAAGCAAAATGACACCTTTTATTGGCTAACTAAAAAGATTACAACATTACATCTTGCCTGAAATCTTTAGTTAGCCAATAAAAGGTGTCATTTTGCTTGACTTTTCACTACAAGAAATACCTAAAGAAAGTAGATTGTTCTTCATCTCTGCCTCCAAACACCTCATCAGCAAACTGCTCCATCTGATAAATAACATCAGCATTTGATGACAATGTTTTTTCATCTCTACACCATTACGCTGCTAGCTCACATGCAGTCATCTGCTTGCTCTGAGGCTGCACTACCTAAGCACCTGTATTAGCACACTCTTTGCTGAAGTTCGGTTGCTTGTACAGACATGTTACAGATAGGTCTCGAGTTACAAGCGAGGTCCATTTCTGTTGACATGTGTAACATGATTTTGTACGCAAGTCAGAACTTGCACTAAAACGTCCATTAATGTAAAAATCAGTAAACAAAACGCATCTTTTTTTTTTGTTTAATTTACAGAGAAATTGCAGTGTGCAATATTATCGATAAAATGATAGGGAAGCAATATCGTTGTACTTCAAACCACAAAGCAAGTAATTTAAACGTACAGTTTTTTATACAGTACCTCATGGATTTGAAAAAGTAGATCTTGTTCGTTTCATTGCTGTTGCAAAGTACTGATTCACTACAGTCTCCACTTTCTGCATGCTTTATGATGTCATTTTTTCTTCCAGTGTTATTACTTTCATTTTCTTATGACCACTATCATCATCTTTACTTCCACTGGCTATACTTCAGAGGTGTACTTATGGTTCAAAAATCCACTAAATGACAATGATGAGACAAGTACAAACTGATTGAAAATGGTGCATACATAACTGTACTGTTCCATGCCCCTGGGGTATGAACGGCTGCTATGTATTTATCCCCATCAAAACTTTGTTTGCAGTGTGCTTTGTTCGCAAGTAAAAAAAACCATCATGAGTGGTCTCCCCTAGACTTTCTTGTATACTTGGATGGATATTTGAGGAGTAAACTGCAAGATGATGATTACATTTTTATATTATGTACATTAAACAACCATCAACAACAAATCAAATCAATAATATATTCAACAATTATTATAAAAGTAAAGTTGAATAAATCACAAAAGTACCACTTCCAGTTAACGGAAATAGCCCAAAAGTTAATAGAAATCTATGTTTTGTATGTAATACCCGTATGCAAAATTTACAAAAGTGAAAGTGCACTCAATTTATCGTGTTTACATTCACACACACACACAAACAGACACACAGACATAATTCCAAAAATGGTATTTTTGGACTTGGGAAGGCCTAAAACGTGGAGATTCATCAAAATCTCGAAATGGAACTTTTGGAGAATTCCAATACAGTACTTTCCTTACACTTTGTATGCGAGAAAATTAGGGAGGTCTAAAACATTGAGATTCATCAAAATCTCAACATCAAATCTTTGGACGATTACATTACTTTCCCTATACTTCACATACAAGAAAGTAAAAATAAAGATTTCTTGTGGAAAATAATTGAAATTCAACTTCAATAATTTTTGCATTTTATGTGCTTGTTTCTATTGGTGGAATGTTATAAGTAAGTATGTAGTAACCAAGGGCATACCAGTACATGTATTTTTAATCTAATACTGTTACATACTGTTTTTATTAACATTTATCACCATTGGTTACTACCACTGATATATTTAAATACCTGAATCTGCTGAATTATACTCTTGAAAAATTACTTTGGAGGTTTAATGTTTCTGCTCCAATGAGACTACCAAAGCAAGGTATAAACCCATAAACTGAAATGAATTGAATCCAATTAATAAAATTTAATTTACATTTGGTTCTTTTCCACTTTAATACACATTGAAACTTACAGTATAACGTGTACAGTATATTACACTCTAAAGCTCATTTATGAAGAAAGCAAACTGAAATGTGCCATATGATGGAACAGACTTTGTGTCTCAGAAATGCAGGAATGATGGTTCAAGTTGAAGTACAACATAACTTATCCTAACCTTTAAGTTTGGGATTTTATAAATAAATCATGTTAAAATGAACAAGACTCCAATCAATTCTTGAAAAGCACACACAGTAATACTTCTTGTCAATCGCAACAACTACAGCAGACCTCTTTCCTGCTGTGTCTTCATTGTGTTGACGAAGGCCTCCCCCTGCCCCCAAATTGGATTAAGCAGGTTTGAGAATATCTTGATATGCTATCAGTCTCAACAAAGTGGATTAAATGACAAATTAGTAAAAATTCAACTGCATACTGAACGTAAAAAACAAAAAAAATGAAGTCAACTAATAATTTCACTATCCCAGCCGGAAACATTCTTTCAAAATAACAGTGACCAACATAAATTAAACCCAGTCTTCATAAGGTCTCTTAAAATAGGATAAAGTTACACAAAGTTAATTAAATCCTTTATTCCCATTATGGCAAAGAAATATTTTGTTAAAATGTATCTGTCCACTGTCTGAATGAGAATCATGCTGTAAGAAAAACAGGAAGGATCTTTGGGCTGCTTGAATTCGACACTAAGCAAGCAGCAAATCTCAGCAGCTTTGAAGTACTGCCAGTCGCTAAGCTAGTTAAATCCTCTACCATTTGTTTCGATCTAAAAAATAACAATTTTGATCTGCTTTGGGATGCTGATTTCCAGCTCACTTTTGGCTGGTGTTTGAAAAAACGTAGTGAGTGTGAGTATGAGCATGTGCGATTCATTTGGCCATTCTCGCCGTATCACTAAAAACTAAATGGAAGAGACAGCTCATTTCAGATGTGCAATGATAAATTGGGTAGCTGTTTTGAAGGCTATAGGGGATGTGATCTCCAAGATCCATTCTCACCTTACATCATGTTTATTTTCAAGTTAATAGTACAATTGGCCACTTGTTTATTCATGTATAACACTCTAATCTTCTGGATCTCTTTTTTGGCAGCTTGCATTTTTAACAAACAGAGTTTGTTTATTGTGACAGGTTGACCATCACCCATTGCTGGCAGTCATATGAGCTATCATTCATGACGCACCAGGTAGAATTCGGAGTATTTCCTTTTCCATTCATTTGAAGCTCATGAATTTACTGTAAAACACAATACTCCTTAAAGGGAAGACCCACACTTTGCAGAAGATACAAAGATTTTAGTGGAAAGGGCAAAATAACTCTTCCCTAATAGAACAAAACAGATTTGCTTCCAAGCAAAATGAGCAGCGGACAATATTATTAATGTTAATATTATTACGAGGGATGTTCAAAAAGTTTCCGAACTTTTTTTTAACTCTATTTATTAAGGAAATCAAGAACAAATTAAATCACTTTTGTACATAGTCACCTTCATTTGCGATGCAATTTTCCCAGCGTCGTACCAACTTTTTAATTCCCAATTACTACTCCTCCCGCCTTCACCGTTTTCAATGAAAATATAAAAATGCAGAAACGTTTTGAACATATTTCGATATATTAATATTAATTATCATGCTTTATTCTACCCAGGACATGTCCATTATAACATGCTCACTTTGCTATATCTTAGAGACACCTGAGATATATTTAAACTCCGTTCACCTCGTTGTTTAGCAGGTTCTTGACACTTGTGATGGACTCCATTATGGAGTCACAATGCCATGCTCTACTTTTTCATCATGTCTCATTACATTTGTGAACATTTTCAATAGCTTTCCTTTTGTGACCTTTTGATTTCCAAATTCCTTCTTTTGATTGATAAATGCACTGATCTTTTTTTTTATCTAACTGTATTTTGTCTTTGTGCCATATAACTTATGAAGATCTAGGGTTTAACAAACCAGGACTTATCTAAATATCATCTAGTAGTCATCAGGTAATAAAAATCTAACCTTAGCTAACAAGTAACACATAACATATTTTGCGTTGTCATTATTTATTCAACAAAGCAATAAACCAATGTGCAGAAGCCATGTGTAAATAAAGTAAATGCAGCCCGTGTTATTTTTACATTACACTGCTTCATTCCAAATGTAATAAGACCACTTCAAACGCTTGTCTTGCCATTTTGGCATTAATCCTCTCATCCATCAGTCCCAAAGCTCACCTGATAAAGACTGTATGAGTACATCCAAGGAAGTAACTGGAGTGTCAGAAACTGATGACAGGTATTGGCCCTACTCATCGTGCCTTTTGGCCAAAACCCTTTTAATTTATGGATTCTAAGCACAGCACAGTTTTGTGCGGAATTTCCTACGCTGAATGGGGTTGTTTAGCTGTGCAAAAACAGGGGAATCCTGCTCATACATATAAGGGCTCTCATCACCTGCACTGATGAGAATTACCGCTGTTTTATTTTTTATACAATTGGGGGGCTTTGGGAGACCAATGCAAGTTTCTGTTCTAATTGTCTATACTTGGCAAAATTAGATCTGTTGCTGTCTTAAATATTTTTCTGCATATGCTATCTGCAAACTCACATAGAAGACTGAAAAAAAAACAAGATTATTTGAGCCACACTTAAACAAATAAGGGAAAAGATGCCTTCATATACCAAATACAGAACCTTTAAAGAGGTACCAAATTCTTTATTAATTAAAAAAAAGAAATGATACTGACACTTTTAGGACTTCTTCTATCTTATGTTTATATTTTGGGAGACATCTGATGATATCCTATCATCTGTTACAGCTCTAACTCTTTAATTGACTCGCATTTTTTGAATTATTTTACATTAAATGAATCCTTAGACAACATCAAAGGAATCAACCTTGGGCAATAATGACAATGTTGAGAAAGGCAAGTAAAAACTAAAATCACCAGGTAGGATTTAGGAATAAGAATTATACTGTATGCCTTTGAAAGTTGACTTGAGGATAAAAGGTCAGCTGTCCTATATATTATTAAGATCTAAAAGACTAAAATATTTGTCCCTTCATCACCATTAACTAACACTGACTAGGTCCAGAAGCTCAGGAGGACATTGGCCTGGTGATCTAAGGACTGCAATTAACATTCTATTTTATTTTTTATACCGAGAAAGAAAATTACAATGAAAAATCTTGCATCTGTCTAGTTTTCTCAACATATCCAGCAAATCTTGTAAGCCACTGATGAAAGGGTTAAATCACACATATGTCATGTAATTAGGTCAGCACAGCTCCTCAATGCCAAAACAAAATATAAAGGAGTGTAATAAATGGATCCCTCATGACGGAAAAGCCAGAAATGTTTTCCTTTCGGCCTGTTCCCGTTGCGTGATTGCTACATTTATCCAGACCTGAGCACACACATCTATTAGACTGAAGAAACACTACATTTTCCTCCAGGGCTTTATTCACCTAGTGGGGAGTCCCTATATAAACAAAGTAGTAATTTTTCTTTTCTTTATATGCAGTTGCTTCTAATAAAAGACTGTTTCCAGTGTTTTTGATCAGGCACGACTTACTGAGTCTTTGCTGGAGCTGTACTGCTAGCAGCCGGCAGGGCGGCGACACAGGGAACAGAGAGGTTATGCATTAAGCAGAATATTTCATAACAATCCATTTGGTTGCCAAATGTACACTGAAAAAAAGGTGGTAACTAAATTCACCTATTACCTTTTTTATGAGAATACTAATATAGACTTTTCTAAAGCACCACTTTCAATTATAAACATTTTCAAATGGACGTGCTACCAATGCTGGAAAAGCTGTGCTAGTTAAGCGAAAGGTTAAATTGGTACAAACGTAAAAATTCAGGATAACAAATAGATTTTTTATTAAGGGGAAAATTATTATTTCTTATTTGACTGATGCCTTTATTTAAGGTTCCTCAAAAAATTGAAATACAGTTGGTTACATTTCTTTTTTTTTGTTTTTTGGAGCACAGGCAGGTGAAGTGATTTGCTCCTGGTCACACCGTGGTGTCAGTAGTGGGATTTGAACCAACATCTTCAGGGTTTGAAGTCCAAAGCCTTCATTCAAATTAAATTTTTCGTATTATATGAAGACATGAATGCTGTAACATGTACAAAGCCACCCATGTCTATTATTAACTGTTATTAATTTATGACAGTTTAAAAATTACATTTTTTACATGGAGAGGGTGGCATTGTAATTTTCGGTCACATTTTTAAATGTCAAATTGATCTCAAAAGAGACAGAGATTATGTTTGCATGGATCACAAAATATAATCATACACCTATAGTTTGTAATAATTAGCAGCACTACAGATGCTACACACACTGAAGGCTGGTACTCAATAGATACTTATAAGCATTAAACATTTTCTAGTAGACTCACATACAGTGAAGTCTAAGCCCTTCACTTGGGTCGTATTCAGTTAATGACTCCATATAACTACCTTTATTTTTTTTAATACTAGTAGCCAGGTTCTCCACAGTCCAGCGACAACGACAAACTACTGATGACCACTAGTTCCTTGACAGCTCACTCACATTGCAAGCCTTGGCTTGAAAACACTTTTGGTATTGACGTCTCTATGACCTGTGGCTCTTCAGAAATGCACTCACTGAGACAGCTATATGGTAAAAGTAAAAATAATATGGCAATGGACGATAACATTTTAATTTCCATAACATTATTAAATTTTGGCAATACAATGGATTTCAAATTTCCCGGCCATTCTCGTCATCCCAGGTTTCCGAAGTTGAGCTTGCATCGAGAAAGTTTCCAACTGGAACAATTTAAATCTGCATAAATTAGCCAATCCAGAGTTTAAATTTCAATTGAAAGTTTGTTCTGATTATTTCACTGAAGCGAACAACAAACCAAATCATTTTGCAGAAATAGATAAGTAAATGGTATTCTGCTTAAGGCCTAGGATTACATTCATGGTTTAGACATCAGTGTCTCAATAGACTCAGTTCATACTGTGCTTGTGTGTTTGCGTTCCCGCGCCCACCTCACAATGTGTTTTAAAAGCCAGGCTACTGACATTTTCTTTTAATGCACTGGCTTGCAGGACAGCATACCTGCTCAGGTGTTAGCTTAAATACCTCCTGCTCCCAGGGACTCTCTTCATTCCCCACATCATCAGCTGGTAGAGATGGAAATCCCTTCAGGAAGTGGGCATCCCGTTCAAGGCAAAGAGTGGTCAAGTGGTCAATGTAGATTTTCAATTTAATGCCATGGCTGTGTTTTTCAAAAAGTGACTGGATCATCTGAAGAAAAGAAAAAAAAAAAAAAAGACGCTAAATGTTTATGAACCTGTTGTGGCCAAAAAAGACACCAAAACACACAAAACTGTCCCGCTATGAATTAAATGTGGGAACGTACTGGAGTGTGCCCTTCTATGGACTTCTATGTGCAATACTCTGGGTTGGTTCCTGACTTCTGCCGATTGCTGCCACTAGAGTCTCTAGTGACGTTGATAATTAGATGGATGGATGTATGGATGTTTTCCATTTACATCTGACCTCCAGCTCATTTCCTGACAAGTGCACATTATCTGAATTTATTCAAAATAAACTAAAAAGGTATATTTACAGCCAGTTAGAAACAGAACTGATCAATTAAAATGGGCAAGACAATATGCTAGACAACAAAGTTGGTGGAGAAAGCTAAACTCGCAACAGCTGCCCTGAAACATGTGCTTTAATATGCATGAGTAGAAGGAATTAATTATAAATTATCTCAAGGGTTACAATTACTTCTGTTCCCAGAACACACTGTTAATCCTTCCTCTGAGAATAAAACAGAGTGTAACTGCAATAGGTAATGAAAAAACCCAGTTTGTTGTATCTTTTAGAATGACTGGTAGTAGTTCAAACACGTAAAACATGTGGCCTTGAGGGCTGAGATACCAGTAAAGCCATTAAATAGTAATTACAGAAAACAAGTTGCCAGATTGCTCGTGAATACATATTCACTACATTCACCCATGTAAAAAATTCACTCATCTTCACCCCCAAAAAAAAAAACACCTGTGGAGGATTTAAAATGCAAACAAATGTTTAAATGCAGTAAAATCAAATTTAAAGCTTTTAATGTTACACCAAAATGCACCTCCTTTATAGATTTCAAAATAATAAAAACAAGTACACACTTGCAGGCAAGTTTGTGTGAAAGCAGTTTAAGACATAAAGCATTCACATATTTTAATAAATGTAATATGAACTTGAATTATATGAAAGGTAGTTCCTTAGTTAGGAGAAAACCAATGTTAAAATAAAAATGCATGTTTTTGTATACTCAATGATCATAAATCAACTGCCTCATGAGAAGACAGTGCATAAACCAGGACTTCCTTTCCCATAACACACAGCAGCAAAAAGCAATGGGATTAGTTTTGTGGATCGTGTAACCTTACAGTCCAACCGAACTATTACAGATGCTTACTGATGTAAACATGCATGTTGCCTTCTTGGTAAAAGCACACTGTAAATACAGTACGTGGGTGATATAAAAACGGGAAAACATAAAAATATTTACTGCAATACTAGCCAACACTCCAAAAAAAAAAAAAAATTGGTAGTGGTCTCCCCTTGACTTTCTTGTATACTCAGATATGGGGATGGATATTTGAGGAGTAAAT
Organism: Polypterus bichir lapradei; assembly: GCA_026402145.1. Lineage (NCBI taxonomy): Eukaryota > Metazoa > Chordata > Cladistia > Polypteriformes > Polypteridae > Polypterus > Polypterus bichir. Next base: position 515,598 of record JANRMT010062840.1, on the reverse strand, counting down.
CGCAAGACAATGATTATATTTTTATACTAAGTACATTAAAGAACCATCAACAACAAATCAAATCAAAATAATATTTTGAACAATTATTATAAAAGAAAAGTTGAATAAATTGGACCCCGCAGCTGCATGAATAAAAGAAGTACCACTTCCAGTTAGCGGAAATAGCCCAAAAGTTGATAGAAATCTACAATTTGTACCTAATACTTGTATTCAAAATTTGGTTGACCTAAGTGAAAGTGTACTCAACTGAATACTTTAGCAAAGATGTAAAAACTGGGGAAATCTCCAACTAGACTTTAAACATTACTTGATGCTAACCATTCTGTACTTTATGAATGGTTTTTAGAAGTTTCACTTCAGTCTTTCTCTTTTATACCTTCTATCTGTTTTTTTTTATTTTGTCACTTTCTTTATCCCTCTTACATTAACATTTAAGTTTTTTCTATATTTCTACCACTTTTTAAGAAGTTACTGATTCTCCGCGTATACACATAATAGATCTTCTGTATTATAACAGGAGAGGTTGTCTCAATGGAATGAATCGAGGAGAGCTACAGACATCAAAAACTGTGTTTATTATAACTAACACCACTCCATGGGGAGGTACAAATTGGGAGAGCACAAAGTATCTAAACAACTACAGAAGATGAACTTTGCCCAGTCTAAGGAGGATAGGGAATCAGAGAATCTCATGTAGTGTTACCCACCTCCAAAAGACTCCTTTCTTCCCATCGATTATTCTACCCAACACCCTAGATGCTTCTCTCCCTTCTTTCTTCCACTGCCCCCATCTTCTTAATTGGTTGCAAGTCACCTACTGAAGTCAATTCCAATACAGCAATGGAATCGCACTCAGGGTCAGGGCAGACCTGCTTTGTCTCTAACAGAATAGAAGTTCTCCTTGGGTCTCCTGTTGTTTCTGTACAGAGCCGTAAGTAGTCTACAGTAAGCAATGTCTTTCATATAGATTTTGGGTTGTCTACCTTACAGCCCCACTTTTTCCAGAGTAATGACTAACCTCTTTCCATCCTTCTTGGACCTAATCTTTAATAAAAGCAGCATGCTTCCAATTTTCCAGATTTGGCAACCCATATTACTCCTTTTCCTCCAAAAGGCATCTCACCATCTGTTGAAACTCCTTGGATTCTCTTTGTGAAGCACCAAACTAAGCTACTTGTGGTACACTCACTGCACCAACAGGGTGTACGGATTCCTAGCAGTGTCCCTTTTCTCATTATGAAATGTGGAGGCATTCATTGCCGGTGTGTTTGTGCTTCTCTTTCTGATTTCAGTCAGGTTACTACTGTTAGATGAACAACCCCTAACAGTATCCCTCATTATATATTCATATAGAGTACACAGTATTATCAAACCCATCTACCCATTTTGCAAACCTGTTTTGTTCAAATGTAGTGTTGTTGAGCCTATCATAGCATCAGAGAGAACAATGTGACAGCCCATCAAATGGCACACTAATAAACCCACTTAATCCTTTAAACTGTCACTAAGTACACAAATGGACAGAACAATCGTCTAAATGTAGATTTTAAATACAAACCGCTTAGACTGAAAATGCAGTATTTAAACAACAGTCCTGTGTTTATTACACAGACCGCTAGACAAAACATTTTTTTAGCATCATTTTCGGGTTCACTCTAAACACCTTGTTTACTCTGAATACACCAACTTTTTATTCTTTGTGACAAACCACTTAGTGTTCTCTTTCTGATGTATAATATTAATTGTATTTTTTATTACATTATCAGCTTTACTATGACTGATTTCATCAAAATTAGAGTTACGTAGGTTAACTCAAGTAAACTCTCAATAAAATTGGATCCTTCTGTACAGGTGTGCTCCACAATGGCTTCCCTATTGGCTGTGACTACAGAGACCATTCGCCGTAACCACTGGATGTCCAAGGTCAAGGATGGATCACCAGTGGAATGCACCAAGAGCTTATTTCAGCAAGTTAGAGAAACATTGCGGTCAATTCTAGAGCCCAATTTGAGTGCCTTGCCATGACTTCCAAATGTAATAGTAACCTCTGACCCATCACATTTCAATGCCGCCATTATGTAATTAACACCAATTAAGTAATTTTGGTTGTAAGAATGTCAGTGCTATAAGGAGACATGTCAATTACTGCAATGGGCGACCTCTGAAAATGGCAAGAGGCTGAAATGCAACAATTGCCCTTTAAATTGATTTCTTAAAGTACAACTCTGAAATCCAAAAAAAAAAGGTCAGTCCTAATTTTCTATATTTATGCTAACTGAAATAGCAAGGGTCCAGACCTAAGTGTGCTTAAAAACAACTGGCTAATGGAAAGACACAAAATAAACACTTTCTACAATTTTAAGATGAAAGGTCATAAAAAGAATACAGTACCCAGACTTTTGAAGAAGTGGTGAGGGCCTCATAATGAGCTGGTCCCTGCTTTTATATGTCTGAGCCACAGGATGAAATCATTACCTACTTATTTACCATGTTACAGAAGTCCTCATAAAGGCAGTTTCCGGGAAAGGCTGAATGGCCTGTCTACTTAGTTGATGATGGAAATTTCACAATATAAAAGAAGTTGTCGGAGAGTTTTAAGTAAGTTAAAATGTGCACAAGGTCAACACACATAGAGATGATGCTCAGGGTCATTATAATTCTGTTGATTATTTCTCTCTTTATTCTCGCTGACCTCTTGTAATTTAACGTTACTACTTTGTCTGGCATCGCAGACTTGACAGTCAGGCCCTGACTATGGGATATGAGGTCAGGCTTTTTGACTGCTGACCTGTCCTTTAATTGCATTTCAATATAATCAACTAATCAATCAACCACTGTTTATTTTATGAAGCAGCTGTAACAATGGAAGCAGTCACAGGTTACTTTCAGTACGTTCAAGGTTCTCAGCAGCCATTCAAGTAGAATTGAAGGTGATATAACTTATGAAAGACATCAATGGCACGGTTTTTTGTCATTACGGACTTTTAGATCTTCTTTTCCCCCCAAACAATACTAGTTTCTAGCAAATTATGACTTCTGTCAGAACAGAAGTGCATTTTGGGATGCATTGGCAAGCCAAGCCCAAAATCAGAGGCTATAATTGTAGTGTGACTTTATGAAACAGGTGCTACAAACTGTACTTATTCTTCATTCTTGTTGAAAACTTCCTAATCACCAATATATTATATGCCTGCTTTTGGGAATGATTCTAAAATATATGAAGGACACAGGCTTTTCTTTCAGCTATATTACTAACATACTAAAATATATCACATAATATTATAACAGAAGAGAGTTAGCTCATAGTGTCAAGGTTGGCTTTCAGATGAATGCTTCAAAACTTGTTGCAGTCAGCCCTGAGCACCATTAAGGAATTCTTCTAGTCATAAAAGAGACTAAGAAGAGCCATGGAGACTCTGTTAATGAAATAACTTGCAATCATACCTGGTTAGGTTTAAAACGCAGCACAGTTACTGACAATAATTGTGAAGAAGTACTGGAACTATGTGATACTTTCACTCTTTAAAGGTATATTAACATTTTGAGCAGCTTGAAAACAAGAATATCAGCATACATTTAGATGCACTTTTTACATCTGAAATAGACTTTAACACTTTAAGAATTAAACTATAAGTTGAAAAAAGTTACAATTTTCCCAAGCTGTATAACCTGAAAGTATGGTAAAGTATAACAAGGAAACCCTGCTAAATACTCCAAATTAATAGATGAATTATTAACAATTGTGCAGTTAAATTCAGTGCAATAACTAACCTGACAAGCCTGTTAGTATAAAACTACAGACTGTGAAATTATTTTTAAGGAAAATGGAAGAAGAAGAAGAAGAAGAGGAGAATTTATTTTAAAGGGGACATATACCCCCTACCCCTTCTCTATCTCTGTCAGTTTGCTAGGGTGTCACAATAATGAAGCCTTTTTGCCAAATCATTCTGGGAAAAGATAAATGACCCCAGTATTCAGTATCCCTCCCAGAGTTTAATTAGGCCTCAAGTCGGCTTTTCACAAGTACGCTGCATTTAAAAGAGTTAGTACAGTGCTAGTTGAAAGATCAGAATTTTCTACAGCAATGAATAATGAAAAATCATTTCCACTAGCCTTATACTTTCAGCTGCAATTACAAGCAACATGGTTGCCACATAGCTGTTTAGAACTGACAACGTAAACTTGGCTCATAAACCTAGGAATTAGGACAAGAATCATACTGTTGAATATGATGTTCATTATAAAGTATACAGTATTAATGTAGATTGCTAATGAAATTTCACTAAATAATTTGCTATGGCTTTGTTACTTTTTCCTTTAATTATTTTCATTATGCCTTTTATCCATTATCTGAAAATCCCCCTTCCACACCATAGCTTTATTTTGGATATTGACTATTGCAGAGGACAATGACCACTGTATAGCAGCCAAATTCATAATGGCAGCATTTGTGCATCTTAAAGTTATAGATTATTCAGAGATTTTCGATGGCCACACCCGGGTCAAAATCTGAGGCACAATGGTATACACGGTATTTTTTGAAATGCCTCCTTCTTCTTCAGCCCTGCAAACTGTACAACATATTGAAAGGGTACATTCATCACAAATAAATTTCAGGTGCGGAACATAATCCACACACTCCATTCCCTCACTCATGACATCCAGTGTTATGTACAAATAACACTGGGATAAAAATTTTTCATGATTAACCTCATTGCTTGTCCAAATGACAAAAATGTCTGGACGTCTTCAAAATTCTTTCATAAAAACACAAACAATCGTGATTTTCTGCTCATCAAATCACCTAGACAGTTCACGAAATGTAATTTTTGGCCATGGATTGATGGCTAATGACAAATTCACCTACAGTATTTATTAACGTTTAGGTTTAGCTGATCTTTCATATATTATAATGGGCAACACACATTCACGATCTAACTCGACTTTGACTATGGCATGATAGTTTGTCCCAGATTCTGAGGCTCTAGTATCTCATAAATAGACACTTTCTGCAGATTTGCACATACTACAATCTCTACAGTTTATAAGGACTGGTGCAATTAACAAAATATACATTCATTAATGAGCGAGGTCAGTGAAAAAATGGTCATATTCATTCAATCTTACAGAAAGGTCACACATCTTCAAGTAAAAGCTCTGTGTAGTAGTGCCTTGTAGAATGGTATCTCTGAATAAATAGCAAATCAGACCTTGAAGTAGATGGGCAACATCAGCAGAAAAGAATGGCACGTGGTCATCAGAACTGGGCAACCAAATATTTCTGTGATATTCAGATGGTAGAGTTTGGTGTAAACAGCATGAATCCACGAACTCATCCTGCATTTTCTCAAAGAAGGAGGCTGGTGGTGGAAGTACAGCAGTGTAGGGAGTTTTCTGGCTAACATTAGGCCTATTAATGTCACCTTGGCATCATTAGAATGCCAAAGTGTCACTCTATTTTTTCTATGATCTTGTGTATCCTTTAATTCCATCAGTTTACCTTTTTGTCAAGCAGCAGGTTGATGCACCACTTCACAAAGCAGGCATCATCTAAAGTGGGTTTTACATCCATATCAGTGGCTTCAGTTTACTGTAGAGGTCTGCAGAGCCCCCAGATCTCAGCCCAAAAAGGCATCTTCGGGATGATGTAAATATAACTTAACATATCTGCAGGAACTGTGTGATTTTCTAAGTTAGCATGGAACAAAATCCCTAAGGAATGTTTCAGAAAATTCTGAAAGAAAAAGGGTTTCTTACCAGGTTTGACTAATAACCACTTAATGTATATAAGGTGTCCTTATAATGAAAATCAGTTTATTTGTCTGATCTTTTACAACTACAAGAAAACTGAATGGGTTATTCTGCCAGTACATTTGAAATTCATTTTGCCTCGATAAAAAAGTAAATCACTAAAGCTTACTTGAAAAACGTGACTGAATGAAAGTCATACATCTTTATTCTTTTAATTTTTTTTTTTTTAAATAGGATGACATTATTGGCATCACACAGCATATCAGTGATGAAAACTTTTTTTTGTTGTAAATTGATATCTCCGTGCATTATCATCTTAAAACAGGCAGTTGATTTTTATCCACTCTCTTGACCTTTGTTTTTTTTTCTGTCACATTTAGGCTACACTCTTCCCAGAAAGTCTCCTCATGGCAAGAATTTGAGAAAACACAAATGAATGGGTATGATTACATTACAGAGAATGCACAATGTCAATAGTATTATTAAATGAGAGAGGTACTGGTCTATGCAAATAGCAGTTAAGACAACGAAAATATAACCCTACAGTGACTCTGGTACATGGTACAGCTATTTTCTTTTCTTTTTTTTTTTATACTAAAAAAAGATGACTTTACCCAAAAAAAGCACTTGGATAACAAATGTCCGATCCCACCCCCCACAACCAAATTATACCTTTCTTCACACTGACTGCCTTTCCTGTTGCCAGTAATGTTTCATTTCATCTTCTACTTTCCAAAGCTCAATGGACTATTGTGAGTTGGTCTGAACTCTCTGCAGTGTGCTGCTGCTTGCTGGCCTCAGTGAACATCACACCTCCAACAGGAATCTCTAATTTGAAGGAGTAGGAACTACAGAAACCCCAAGGTCTGCTCACAAATACATACAGCATCTTATTACTTTTACAAATGACTTTCTGATGGTTCTATCTAAAATGTGAGCGAGAATACTTTTTTTTTTTTTTTTTTAAACCTTCAACCTACCTTCTACAGCCATAGTAAGCACACTGAATCACATTTCTCTTTCCAGGGATACGACACCTTAGCTTATGGAAGAAGTTCTTCAGTTGGGAGTGTGTTCTTTATATCTGCTTTATATGTTGCTATTGTTTTATTTGAATTACAGATGTAACAGCATGTTTAGAGTTCATTTGGGTTATACTTTGTGTGACACAATACACATTTGTTAAAAATAGGGGGGATTATTGAATGTTAATGAAATACTTGTTAAAGCTGGATAAAAATACATGAATTAACTAAAAAATGAAATTTAGGTAAATGCTACTATTATGGCCATCTGATCCAGTTTGCCAATGCGTATTCTGAGAAATGTAATACAATACTGTATAAGGCAAAATGATTTTACTAAGTATTTATGGAAGGACTTCACTGAAAACAAGCTAACTTAACAGGTAAACCTATAAAATGTTCCAAATCCCATTGAAATGTTTTTATTTAACAGCAACAGAAACAAAAAACACAAAAGAAAATTTCCCTGAGGTCTTCTCAGTGCAATATGTAAGTCCCAAGCTTAAACACACAGCAAATATGTTTCATGTCTGCTGCCTTTTGCTGATTGATTGTTGATTTATTTCTAAATCTAAATGAAGAAAAAGATAAGTGCATCAAACAGGTGGGAGAAGCAACTTAAATAAAAAGAAAGAGGAAAAAAGAAATATTTTGTACTTGGTAAAAGGAAAAAAAAATCTGTTGAGGGTGGGCTGCAGTGACAAAATTCTCTCTGCAGGTTTCGTCACAAGAGGGGCTTTGTTTGCATCTCAGGTCATAGCTGCAAGCGCATATGGCCTTTATAATTTCCACTTCACCAGGGAGATGAATCCCCTCTGGTATAATAAATATGCTACTGCCCTTTAAAACTGACAGCAATGCACATGGAGTGACTGGGGATAACTATATTCAAAACATGAAAAGAAAATGATTACAAGATGTGATTTTACAAGGTAGAACAGCCCTCCCTTATAACTATGAATGTAAGGCACGCAGAGGACACTGCAGTAGGAGCTTTTAGTATAACCAGAGAAAGGCCAGCTTCTATAAAATGACTGAGGAGGGCAAGGACAACAGAAGTGGCCCCAGGATAACAAAGAAAAAACAAACACACACGAGTCTCTGTGGGCTCAAGATTGGTCATACTGATCACAACCGACTTGCTGCCAATGACCACACTAAACAACATAGATGCTCTTCTGGCAATTTACTGAATTGGAAAGAAGATGCCCTGGGGTTTCATAATTCTATGGTTTGGTAAGTTTCAAATGAGTGAAGTGTTCATGTTGTAAGTAAAGAAATTAACAAGAGTTTTCTTCATTAATGTTGTTCAAATCGTAATAGAAACAGATTTAAGATGAATGGTCTCCTCTACCACAAATTTCCTATGTTTTATACTGGTCCTCAAGAAAGAGAAACTGGAAATGCACAGCTTCTCTTTGGCATTTTCTAGAGTGAGTTACTATACATTTCAGCACCTTCACATCATCTTTACCTGGAAAATGTCTACATTTTTAACCTTCAATTGCAATTTCCAATATCACTTCATGGCTATGTGACTGTCCAAGCCAGACTAAGATGGCTGTCAGCTAGTGAGTACTGAATTTACTCTGTCAATTGTGTGAAACCTACCACCAAGTCCAAATGAAAAACAAAATGTCCCTTCACAAAATTCTGGTACAGCACAAAAAGAATACAGGGTTTGGGATGCTGTTCACCTTTCTATCTATAAAATAGAGGCTAATCTAGAATCTACAAAGAACATTCTAGTGACCATATTTCAAAATAAACAATAGTAGTTTGTTAAATACGACTTCAACAAAATGTCACTATGGCATTAGATAAAGAAGGAGAATGCTTATTAAGTTCATCAGTATAGAAGTCAAGACCGTGTGGCAGGAGGCTGAGGGGCAGACCCAGCCGAGACGCCTGGAAGGACCGGGAGGTGGGTTATATGTTCCCCAGGCCACGAGGGGGCAACCGCCCTGGATAAGGATGGAACCATGGGGATGGAGCCAGGAGGCTCAAACCCACTGGGGTCCATGGTCACTGCCAGGGGCTGCCCCGAGCGTTGTGGAGCCCGGGAAACCTGCACTTCCGCCACACCTGGGTAGCTGGAGGAAGAACCTTCCAGGGATGCCCGGAGTGCTACCGGGTGCTAGTGTGGCACTTCTGTCACACCAGGAAGTGCCGCCAGAAGGGAATCAGCAAACACCTGAAGCACATTTGGGTGAATATAAAAGGGACCACCTTCCTACAGTCCAGGGGCCAGAGTCGGGAAGATGAGGACTTGCTTGCGGAGGAGTTGTGGTAGGAGAAATGAGTGTGTTTGGATTACTTAGTGAACTGTGCTTGGAAATGTGTTGTGGCTGGGGGGATTACAGGGAAGACGTGCCCTCCAGCTAAAGAGAAATAAAAGTTTGTTTATTTTTATACGTGCCTCCGTGTGAATCTGTGTCGGGTCGGACGCAATATAGCACCTTTCTTACAACCGATATAATCTTTTATTTCCTCCAAAGCAAAAAGACAGTTCACAGCTTTCAAAAATATTTATTTGTGTGGCAGAGCATTAGGAAAAATATAACATATATTAGTATATCAGGTGAAGGGGTTCAGAGATAACAACAGGTGGCAAGAGACAATGGAACCATCATGAGAGCTGCAGTAAAATGTCCAACAAGAGAGAAGCCCACACTGGAAGAGTCCGAGCAACTCTGTGTGGTAGATTGGGAAGGAGGATCACTAGGGAGTGACAGGCCCTGTCAGGCAGGGCTCTCTAGAACAGACCAATGCAGATAAAATACACAAGACATCTAACAAAATTCATTCCGAACTTTATATTTCCAGTCCTGCAGGGTAACTGACCCTCTTCATGGGGCAAAAAGCACAAGGCCCATTGAGGGCTGACAAGGGGATATAAGACTTTCTGGTCAGCAGGTGGAACACTATCTGAGGAAGCTACAGCCAGGTTGATCACTCAAAGTTGAGTTGATCGTGGATTAACCTTTGGATGTGACAGGGGGTGGGTTGGAGGGTCATGTTGCTCACTTTTCGGAAAGGGGAATTGATAAACTACATTAGATAGCAAGTTCTTTCGATGTTCTTGAAAGGCTGGGGTAGGCTGAAGTGACACCAAATTCTAATAAAATGATTTTTATCTTGGTGTCATTTTAGCCAAAGTAAAGCAGCTTTTTAATTTTGGAGATAACCCAAAGAGAGGGTTTAATGTCACCTCTCACCTGAGAGAAGAGAACTGGGGTGAAGATTCATTGGAAAGAGAGAGGAGGCGAAGTTATAAATACTAACCAAGTGCTACCGGTCTGTCTTGATCCCTCCATTATGTGTTGCAGAATATAGACTCTATTTTTGGTAGTTAGGGCATCATCTGCATCTTTACGTGGGTGAAGAAATTCTAAAATGTACAGACCATACAATGCCTTCAATCCAGCAAAGGCACCACCAGCATTGAATGAAGCACAAGGGAAAGTTAGCAAAATCCCTAATGGAGCAGATGAATTCATACTTGTAACAAGAGAATCCCTAAATGTCAGTGTGAGTGAACACCCAAAAGGGGTTGGTGTGTTATATGCGTTATAAATGCCTCTGAAGTAAAAGCAGTAAACTTGGTGAGGTTCCTTGAGCAGGCATATATCAGTTAGGTAGAAGGAGGTAAACGTAGTTGGGGTCCAGATATCCGTTATGCAGAACAGGCAGCGTCAGTAACAATATGCGGCTTTTGTCAGTTTAACTGAGTAGTGCAGCTCAGGGATGCAAAGGATGGTGAGAGAGGAGAAGTAAGAGATTGTGTGCTAAACCGGAGTGTTGTTTTGGAGATTATGGCGTTATATTTTGGAAAACAAAATCCAAGTGAGGGACCAAATACCTGCTTAATGAGACAAAGAGAGACAGTAGGGTTTTGTTTACTATATACTGTATTTATTTGTTGCTTTATATTTTCCACTATCACTCCCAACATACAAGAAAGACAGAAAGAAAGAACCTAACTTCAAAGAGTTGTATAGACAGTTCTAAACACAGAAATACTTGCAAAATAATGTACTTCTAAAAAACAATGATGTGTAGTGTACTGTAGCATAAGATACAGAGTTATTCAGAAGCTCAATGATGCAAGAGAGGGGTAAGCCTCATCAAGCTACCTGACCTTCCAAAGCCTTCCATTTAACTAAACACAGAACCTGCAGTAGAACCCACTGTTAATGAAAATAAAGAATTGGAGCAGAAATAAATACAGCCAATGAAATGTTCAAGCACTGAAAATGTTATCCCTTTGTTCTTTCCAAGTACAAAATATTTCATACAAGACAGGAATGAAAGAATTAAGAAATGCAAAACAAGAAAGGAAGTATCCAATAAAAAAAAACTGAGTAGAATGGCACCAACTGTGCATTCTTCCATCTTTGTAAAAAGGCCATCAATGTGAACTGCCAATGGAAGACTTTTTTTTTTTTTTGCTTGAGGCATTTATTATAAAAATATTTGCCTGGAAATTTGTCATGGTGAGATTTAACAAATACATTTTTTCCAGTTATTTAAAAACGACTTGGAAAAATTAAACTACTTAAATAATTTAGTTTTTTTTTTAGCCACTGAATACTTTTACAGGTGTGAAGATTTAGAAATATATCCAATTCTACATTGATATTTTCTACTGACTAAAACAGTCAACACATATTTGTTTGATTTTCATTAGGGATCTGTGCATCACAAGGTTGCGTTAGACAACTGTAAAAGATGATTAAACAATACGTACGTACATCCTTAATAGCAATCTCCTGCCATGTAAAACTTTAGGTGTGCATACTAGATCTCTAATCTAATTCACTAAATAAACACCCTAAATAGATCTTACTCAATACACTGTGCCTTAGGTTCACTGTTTAACACCCATAATGCAAACAAATAAGTACATCTGGCTGGCACGTATGGCATAATTTAATGCAGAAAAAGTGACAGTCTATTTCTGGTGGAGAGAACACTTGAAAGATTAGGGCAAAAATAATAAAATAAAATATATACTGGATGTTTGTAATTTTGTGTAAGAAAAAATAGCAGACCTGTATATTGACATTTAAAAATAATAATTCATCATCATTCATTATCAATAACAAAAAACAAGCCACGGATAAACACGCTTCTGCAACCAGGGTCGTACAAGAAGAATTTCTTCCCTGCAGTTAAGTTCTAAGTACAACAACTTCGTTCATCTCGTACAATTTATAATATTTTAGACTGGACAAAACATAACCATCCTCTTAATTTTCATGTGATTTGTAAATAATGAACTGTGTATTGTACTATGCAATTTTTCTGATTTCTTTTGTTATTTTATTAGAACTTATTGATTATACCAAGGTAATGGAGAAATATTCACATATAGTACTTAACCACGCCAAAGATATGGAGGAAATGAATGTGCCTCGTGCCTTGCGCCCTGTGTTGGCTGGGATTGGCTCCAGCAGACCCACGTGACCCTGTAATTAGGATATAGCGGGTTGGATAATGGATAGATGGATGGATATATATATATCATGTTGAACATTGTCATGTAACTCATGCAAACAAATAAAGGAAATATTAAAACAATAGAGTCCACTGAAATAAGAAAGCAAACCAAAACAAGTATTGCTCCTTGTATGATGAGCATGTGAACTAACACCAATGACTTACTAGAACATCCTCACTGAAGGTGTTCACATTGGTGTAAGTTGTACATATTGAGCAGGAACCAAGCAACAAAATTTCACAAGCAGGAATATTTTAGAATAAGGCTCAGATCCTTTTGGGAAAGGAAAAGTGACATAAATTCACTTCCGACTGACTGACCTGAAAACAGGAGTGAGGGGAAACCAGTCCAGACTCTTATCAGTTCACTGTCATCGATTGTTCTTTCTATTCCTAGTGGGTGCAAAACAAAATGTGACAAGGGAATGACCCTAAATGAGATTTGTGACCCAGTCAGGGTTGGTCCTGTGTTACATTTGAAGCCATCTATAACCCTATAATGGACTAAACTGGCTTGAAAAAAAATGAATGGATAGATGTTTATAGCTGACTGGTTTGCATTTGTTTTAGTTCAGTCACTCACAGGTATATATTTGAAACACAGAAGCATAAGGAAATTATGCAACTGTAAAACCAGAGAATCTTTACTTGTACATCCATCCATTATCCAACCCGCTATATCCTAACTACAGGGTCACGGGGGTCTGCTGGAGCCAATCCCAGCCAGCACAGAGTGCAAGGCAGGAAACAAACCCAGGGCAGGGTGCCAGCCCTCCGCAATACTTGTACATATAAGTTGAATTAAAAGATAGTGTCTGTAGAGTTTCAGATACTTATGTGTCAGCCAAAATGTAAAGTAAAAGGCCTTAAAGACAGAATGACAACACGTTTTGGAGATCATTTAAGGGAACATCTAGATACAAACACTTATTTCAGTGAACACCCTTCATTTGTGTAACTAATTTTAAAGTAAATGTACAAATTTCATATATTAATACGGGTTAGTGCATTTTATTTTCTTAAAATGCAATTCTTTGGTCAAACTTTCTATTTTCTGATTAACATCTTTTATGCAAGGTTTCCATATGTTCAATTACATCTCCACTGGAGTATATAAGGTTGTCAACCTCAACGCTTCAGGAATAGAGTGCAAATTGGGAAAATCCGACTCATGTTGATTACAAATTAAGAACTGTGCTTGTCTCTCTCCTTACTTTTAACCTACTTAATGAAACAGAAATGAAAAATGGCACATTATGTTAAAGGGGCTGCTTAATTGGGGGGGAAAAAAAGTCAAAATGTTTTGTAAATATTAGCAAATAAGAAACAGTGCACATATACAAACCCATTTAATACATTTCAGGGTTGCTTGAGGCAAAACCAATATGTGAAAGATACGGAGCAACCAACCCTGGATGATGTACTAATCCATCACAGAGAAGCAGCATGTACTGATACTATCAGCAGAAACTTATAAAGAGATAAACCTGCAAAACATGAATATCTAAATGATCAGTGATCACATTTTCAAGGATAAAAAAGCTGGACACTGCTTAAGAGAAGAATCAGCAATACTTATCTATCTACACGTCCTGAAATACTGAAGTTTATGATACTTTCAAAGCTGTTGTCTGTGACTGGCACATCATTCTTAGACTTCCTCTAGGACCACATACTGCAGTGTGACCTGCAGCTTTATCTCTTCTGTTTCCACTGCACTACTCTGTTCCATACTCTGAATATCATCTCCATGGTTTGCAGTGTACTATGCTTTATGAAAACTCACTTGAACCAAGCAAACGATACATCTGTAGAACAGCATGATTGAGGTGGAGGGAGCTGTTTGGAGCAACAGAAACCATAATTAGAGAGCACACATGTACATCATTTGTGTACACATAAATAAATTGGGATTATATGCTGCATTTTAATTAATTCTTGTTTATCAAGATGCCGGTGAATGGCGACGTTTTGCACGTTGGTCAGACACGCAAGTAAGAATTTCACTGTACAGAAGACAATACTATTTCTCACATCTCAGATGCTTAGTCCTTCTCCATTATAACAGTTCTCCCTCTAAGTGATTTTTCATAAAGTTTCAGACAAGATTCAACAAATCAAAAATGTTTAAAAAGCAGTGAAAAAGATCCAGAGGGGGAAAAAAAACTGTTATTTAATAATAGTCTATAAGCTGCAGGAAGCTGGTATGTAGACCACACTGTGATGACAGTGAGGGAGAAAATAAATCATTGACCAAAAAAAAAAAAACCTCAATCAACAGCAAACACAAGTCACTGCAAAAAACGAAATAAATATAAATCAGTTTACAACTATTTTCAGTGATGGCAAAATCAGGTTATCAGTGCATAAATAAAATTAATTTAAAAAAAAAAAAAAAAAACACCACCACAATAATTCATAACAACAGGTTAAAATCCGAAGTTTAAATCGGACATCTTAAATTCCTAGATTTCAGGTCTACAGCAGAGCAGAGAGCGAGGAGAGATAGCAGTGGACTGCGTGGCTGTAGCCATAAGATCCACCACTGGCTGTAATTTCAAAGGAACATGCTACTCAAAAATGATTCTACTCAAAAGATTATACCCTCACAGAAAGAATCTGAAAAGGTTAAGATTTTCTTTTCAGTTGTACTTTTTATGAACTTGTGTGATACAAAGTGTTTAATTGGATGCTGCCTAGTTGATTTATTTCAGGTCGTCTGAATGCCTATGACAAGGGAGACTTGTCAGTTCTTTGCAACTTTATATCATATAGTGACTATAAAATAATAAGGACCCGGAGACAAATTAAGCACAACACTGGTGATGCGGGAAAAATAAGCAGGTCTCAGCAACGAAGAACTGATGTACAAGAAACAGATCTTGTGACTGTCATCAAGAAAACCACTTAAATACCTAATTGAAAAAGAGACCCCGTGAATTTAGAAAGGCCTTCATTTGAACCCGGCTGAAGGAAATGGCATCATTTATAGCCATACATCAAATGTAACCAGGCCTGTTGTCTTCTCACAAGGCTGTACTTGAAGCCTGGCACTTTGGTACTAGATTACAAGGCAGAAGGACTGAAAGATCAAGATAACCTCGAATAAAGTTCAAAGGCATTGGCTGTTAAACTGATTCAATCGCAGACTCCTTTGAAGCACTGCCCCCAGGTTCATTAAACATATTTTTAACTCTGTAGAGAGCAAACAATGAGGGCCCGGCTTAAAATTGGCAAATGGACTTGTACTGCTGGGAGTTATTAGATTATACAGGCCCACCACGTGCGAAGGCCAGGTCAGACCAACCGGACTACATCAGGTGACACGTGCCACGTTTTTTTTCAGCTGTGGCTTCGTGCCAGGATTTCTCGCTTTGCTTGCTCTTTTGTTAATAACACTTCTGATATTCAGCAGGCCGTTAATAATTATAAAGGACTTTTTATTGGTATTGAAAGTTCTGGAAAAAAAAACTTGTGTCTCAATAAATTTAGGTTAAAAACTTTGTCTTTCAAGATGTCAAATTCTTGGCACTCTGCAATTCTTTGCTTGCTAGACGTCTCATTTTTTATCTTTCACATGTAGACGAGAAGCTGTTCATGCTCGCACAGGAACAAAAAAACTTGTTTTGGTGCCATATGTGTGTTTGATCTTTGGGAAACGGCTGACTACAATGCCAAGTGCACATAATTTAGATATTTGTTTTTACCATCGATATACAGCAAACCATACTTTTTGAATTGAGAGCTTGTAGTGTCGGCAGCAATTCTGCTTATTAATGAATGGGAAACACTTCCCCTGTTTTTGTTTTTGAGTCAGATACTTCATTTCAAAGACAGAAAAAGCTCTCATCTTTCATTCAATTGAATGTTTGTTTTTCTATTTTTTCAGATGCTGGTCAACAATGTACGATAAAATGTTCATTTTAAGTATAATTTGGAAATACTCTATATTCATGATACAGGCTTATTATCCAGAAACATCCAGAAGGGACAAGGGCATCCAGATTACCCAACTGACACCAGAAAACATCATGAAAACAGAGTCAATCACAATTTGCTTTATCGCCTTGGGACACAAAAGGTGGCTGCATGGGGAAAATATGGAGGATGAGGATGAAGAACTTCAGATGCCTCAGAGGATGCACTTCTCTCTTTGGGTGAAGGGAAGGACCTAAAGTGCTGAAGATAAACCAAGTAAGTTCACCAGAAGTACCAATGCAGCCTCCTTGGCTTTAGTTTTGCTGGGCCAAATGTGATTCTCAGGAAAGAATACACATCTGGGGTCAACACATTTGTAACAAACAGCAGAGAAATCTGATTCTGCAAAGCCTATGTTCCCAGGGTTTGTTCCTAAAACACCTGCCCCAAATCCGTCCAGTCTGTGCACTTTAAACCAACAGGGTTTCATGGAAAGAGAAAATGAAATTGAACAGAAGACTCGACACTGAGAGAAAAGAAAATGTTAAAACTGCTGTTATCATTTCAGGAGCTCAGTAGCACAAGGTAACTGAAGCTTAATAATTACTGTGTACACTGTAATGAGTTCAGCGAGGGAAGAGACTGACAAACGCACACATACACAACTGCAGCTACTTAGCTCTAAATGCTTGAGACATGCTTCTTGTCTGCTACTATATCTTTCTGTCATTATAATTATTACATCACTATACTGTATGTCGTAACAATAGCAAATAATATTTAGGTAAGCATTGTGGTTTAGGTTTATACTACTTATTAAAATGCTACGTCTATATCTTGGTAGGGCACATATGCAATTTCTAATTACTTTAGTTATTCGTGTACATGTGCAGCCAGAAGGTGGATGCTGTTCAGTCTTGTCTGTGTATCTACCGGTGTCAATAGGCAGATTAATTCAACCAGGTGTTTTGAGTACTGAAATCTGCTTCTTGTCTCTTTGTTATCAGCCCTCTTAATAGCAGTCCTTTCCACCACCTCTGACAGGGTGGGACACATCGTTTACTTCAAAAACACAGTCTGCTGCTCGGTATTTCTTTAAACTTTATATTGACTCGGACAATATACAGGTATGTTGTAAATAAACAACAGAGAGCGTACACAGCAACTGTGACAATGTATTGTTTAATCTTACCACTAATCTTTGAATGCCAGTGGATAACTGATGTTACTGAAGAGATTTTTCCTTTCCAACAGGTTATGCTAATTTTTAACACATGGAATGTGCTCTCCACACATGTGACACATATTCATATGCTTAAAGAGGTTTTTTTTAGGTTAGGTTTCATGAACCTGACAATGAATTCAGTTTTCTTCAGAGACCTTCAAAGTCACCGGATCTGAAGCCAACAGAACACCTTTAGGATGTGGTAGAAATGAAGCCTCCCAGCATGAATCTGCAGAAACTGCATGAGGCAATCATGTCAACATGGACCACAATCTCAAAGGAATGCTTCCAACATCTTGTGGAATCTTTGCCATGAAAAACTGAGAACATATTGAGAGCAAAATGAGACCCCACTCTGTATTAGTATAGTGTTCTGAATAATTTGCTCAGTAAGTGTACAGTATATTATATATACACACATATACATACATACATACATACATACATACATACATACATACATACATACATATATATATTATATATATATATGCATATATATATATATATGCATATATACACACACACATATATACATAAATACACATATACATTATAAACACACATATACATACATACACGAGTACATATACTTGCAATATGTATATAGGGTACAGCCTAAGAAGTTCACTTTGCACAGTTTCTGCGAATCCAGCTCTGCACTTCTTGTCATGACACAGGACAGAAGCTGCTACAGACTGTTTAAAGAACTCATAAGAAAGAAATATCTGGAAATTTGCATTTCTCATATAAGAAACAAAAACCTTCAATCATAAAATTCTCCCTTTTGTTATGCTCAAGCAAGGATCTTGCTTTGTACAGTATCATCTTCACTTTACTCTCTTTCACAACTCTTGCAGGAAACCAGCTACTACTGAAGCTTGTCTTTGAAGATATGACTGAATTCTATTCAGTTGTACCTCTCTGAGGCAGCAACTGTGCTGTGAATGGTACTTTCAGGTTCTCTTGTGTTGCTGTTGTATAGCTGTTTTCTTGAAAACTGAAATTTGATTAGCTTTTCTCATTCCTATTTTAATATTAAGTGTATTTAAGTGTCACAGAAACCAAAACAGACTTGATAGATAGATAGATAGATAGATAGATAGATAGATAGATAGATAGATAGATAGATATTTGTAGCTAGTAATCCACAAAATAAGAAAATGACTCATGTATCTTAAAATAGTTTTTTATTCTTATGCTCTTTTGGTAACCTACCAGGTGTCATCATCAAAGGAAAATGATTAGCCATACAGGAATTAAAGGCAATGTCTGTTAATGGTATTTTCATTTGAGAGACATGATTGTGCCAGTTCTCTTACTTGCACCATGTGCCAGTTAAACGTGTGTCCGGTTGAACTTGTATGTTCATATATCAGAGATCGTGGTTCCATCCTTCTGACAGCATTGTGATGTTCTTGTATGTATGTTGTGAGTGTTTTAGATGTTTGTCCTACATATACAGCTGGGCATTCACTGCATGGTATACTGTATACTGCGTTATGTGCCTCTGATGCAGATTTCTTGCTTTTGGTATTAAAAAGAAATGTCTACAGAGTGTTTGCAGGTTTATGTGCTATTTTGATGCCTAAGTTGGAGAGGATATGCGCTGTACTTTCTGATTTACCACTGTGATAGGGTGTGCCAAGTAGGACGTGAAATCAAGTCATAAAAATTCAAAGGTTAAAAACAGGTAGATCATTTAGACAAGAACAAAAACATATGTGATGAATAATTTAAAAAGCATATGAATGAAATGAGATTATCATGGCTTAATCACTCAGTTACATAACTAATAGGTGTGCTGGGCCAGTGACTCATTCTGTCAAAAAAACAAAGAAGTTATGTTTACTGATGCTTGCGCTGAATTTGCTGGACTGGTTTTTACCATTTAGCTGAAGTGTCAGTGTTTGCTTTGTTTTTTTGTAACTACTTTGATTATGTTCTAGATAGCAGATATATGATGGATGGATAACAGCAGCAATTTCATAGTCTGTTAATTGAATGAATAAATTAAAAGGTCATGCTCCTGTTCATTACTGAGACTGCAGACAGAAAGCTGGGCAAGTCTTTAAATTAAACAAAATGTTGAAATAACAAAAAGGATTAACCTGTAAATAAAGAATCAGCTGAAAAGTAAACCTATGACTACAGTATTCCTCTTAACCCCTTATTTATCTATATATTTCAATTCTTTTCACTTTTTGTAACAGTGAATTTAAGAATTCTATTATTTAGTCTTGTGAATTTCACCTCACAGCTCAATGGCTGTTGCTCATGTGTTTAGACGACAATTTTAGTTTAACATTGTGTTCACAATGAAAGATGAACTAACTTTCTGGTTATGAACCTCGCCAGTCATTTGGGTACCTGCTTATCTTCTGGTCTTAACACTTTCCCTTGAGACTTGTGATTATTACTTCATACTTGGCATAATTCAGTGGCTGTCTGGGCACAGTTGGCTTTGTCTGGTGCCTTATGATGCTAGGATGAGTTTCAGCTCCTAATCACCCTGCCTTTTGAGTAAGCAGGCCAGTGATGACTGGATGGCTGTATATCGATCAGTTTAAAGAATGTCACACACGCGCGCTTGGGGAGCAGCTAACGGGCTCAACAACGCGGGATAGCACAAAGAAAGTGGGTTTTGTACAAGGCACTAACATCTCTCTCTCTCTCGTTCAACAGAAAAGGGGAAGAATAAAATGTACTGTGAGAAGACTGGCAGACAGTTCCACTCACCCGTTTAAACTCAACACTTTTGACCTTACCTGACGACTGCACTTCCGGCCTCACCATTCCAAATCATTTCCACTCGACCTTCTTCCCAGCATTCCCTCTGTATTCAATTTCCTGCCAGTCTCATTATATAAATGTCTCTCATGCATTGCAATTTGTCCATTGCATGATTCATTTTTTTTTTTTGATGAATGCATAAGCCAGGAAAGGCTATTCTGGACCTAGCAGTACACGGAGCTCACACCCCAAACCTTTATGAGCATATTGTCTCAAGTTTTTTTCACAAGGAGGACATAAAAACACAGGCACATAACCATTTGAAAATGTCAAACTTGTGTTTGAGTACAAGAAATAAAAGAACAATAGTTTACAAACATCATTATGTATTCAACTGCCAATTTAACCCTTTTTTCATATTATACCTAAATCTTTGAATGGCATGGTAGTGCAGTTCTTAGCACTTCTGCCTCACTGATCCAGTGACCCTACCCGAGCCCCTAGTTTAACTATCATCTGTATATATTCTGCCCAATTACTTCGTACGAATGAGAGCTTTTCTCTAGGTTTCCTCCCACATCCATAAGTTAGGAGCAATTTAGGGTTGCCGATTAATCTGTGTCGGTAAGTGAGTTTGCCCAATACAGACTTGGTTTCTTTGTTATACTTAAGGCTCCAAAGACACACTCCAGTCCCCCATGAACCTGGAGTGGATAAGTAGGCTGGACAGTTTTGGTTTTGTCATCTTTAAAGCTAATTTAAGGTGTTTTTTTTTCTGTTAAAATGCTGTTTCTTTCCTGTTTTGTTCTCATTAACCTTTCTTCAGTATACTATATTTACATAGAATCTTTATTTTTGTGTATTCTGGTTAACTGGTCAATTAGAAGGATTACTGTAAGTACACAGATGGGAAATGTAATACAGGGGATAGAGTATAATTTTATATACAGAAATGGACTAGTTGCCTTGCTTGGAAGAGTTTTGCTGGATTGTCTTTCTAAACATGAAGTCAGAATAGCTTGTTTAGGGCATAAAGAAGCCCAGGTGCATGGAGAGCTGAATTACTAGCTTCTCGCTGCTAACTGGATATTAAGGAAACAGCTGTTCAAAGGTAAATAAGCAAGCCAAAATGGGTTAAACACAAAAAAAAAAAAATGTTAAAATGAACAATGTAGGAATGAAAGAAGTCCTACACCTTATTAACAATATTTATCTTCAACAAGTCCTTTGGAAAGTGAAAGAGACAGAAGACTTCTACAAATATTCTAATTTCATATCATACCCCATTAAAAACCAAATGGTTGTTTTAAGTTTGAACCATTGATAATCTATGGCAGATATACAAATCACAGCAGATTTAAAAAGGCAATGCCATACAGTATACAGTATGTAAATATTTATTTTGTGTAAGGAGACTTACACTAGCAAGTTAACTGGAACCTTCCCTCAGTATTACAGCAAGTCCCCATCCGGCATTGAGAAGAAAAAGAGCCAGCACACCATTGTTCTCTACTTTATGCCAGAGTTGTGCAATTAATCTGATAATTATGTTTATACTAACATTTTTATTTTATTTTCCTGATAAAAGCATAACTTGTAATCAAAGTTGAAACTGTGAAACTTTCTATGTTGTTCTTTCCCAGAACTGCTAATTGTAATACAATACTTGATTTTGAAAATAAATTCGTAGAATGTATGAGTTGCATGCATCTTCAAATTAAAATCATTCTGCTTTTCTGGATTGTTAGGGAAGTGAAGAGATGAACGGATGGTTTTAATGTCATTCAAAAAATCAGAATCCTTTAACAATAACTAAAAACCTCGACCACAGTCTGCAGTGGCCAGCCATTATCCTGCCAATTTGTAAAAGTATGCTAAATGCTGAAGAAGTTACACTTGCATACAGACTTAATTTTTAATTTAGCTGTAAGAAAGATTGAGACAGGTACAATACTTCTTTTGTCTGAAACTATTTCAGTTCAGAAGATGAACAAGCGACTGTTCTGAGTCCAAACATTAATGAAGGCATCTGGCTCCAAATATCTATCCACATCTGTGACCTGTTTAGTTTTGCACTGCCAAGCTCTTCGCCACTCCTGCAGTTCAGCTGTGACTCTATCATTCAAAAATATGATTGGACATGATAAATGAGATGAAATGTCTTAAGAAAAAAAAAAAGTTTGCATTCTCTTTTATCGGAGGAACATAAAAAACTTTCTGCATATGTAACAGTTCAGACATTAAAAATCTAAACCTGTGGGCCATTAATCCCATAAAATCAGGACTGCCGAGCAGCCCCACACAGCCAGGACTGTTTAGAAGCATCTTGAAGTGGGGATTGCTTAGCAGTCTGGACCAGCAAAAAGTCCTGTTGAAACAGGGCTGGATAAGAGAAATAAAACTTGTATTTTCCACATTTATCCATCCCTTGGAGTTGTACTTGACAGTGGCCTGACCTTTGAATCCCACATCACTGCGGCAGTCAAAACTTCACTTTATTATTTACAAAGTATAGAGTCTATGCCTACTTCATTACATCGGAATGCTTAAGTACTTTTCTTTGCTTTTATCATCACTCAATTGGACTACTGCAGATATTTTTAACAGTCTTCCTGAGTGAAACACCAACAGGTTACAACAGAATTAGAATGCTGCTACAAGACAAGAGTCTTAACCAGAACAAAAGTCTGACCACATTACAGCTTGGTTGTCTTGTCTGCACTGAATTGCTGTCTGATACTAAATCATGTACAAAAATCTGTTATTAACTTATAAGAATGTTTCTCCAAAGGTTCTTCACACGATATATAAATCTGACAGAAAATCTATAGAGACCGGCCTTTGTAATGTTCCAGAATGTTGATACATAACTCTCTGGATTTCCCTTCCTAAGTCTGTTCATGAGGCTTCACCTTTCCTGACATTCAAATCCAGGCCAAAAAAACACATGTTCTTAGATCTGATAGTTCAGCTCTTGTTTTATCATTTACCATTTTACACTGTCATTTCTATTCATCACTATAATAGCAATATACTGTAAACTCATCTGACTGCTAGATGTGAATGTTCGATAGATAGATAGATAGATAGATAGATAGATAGATAGATAGATAGATAGATAGATAGATAGATAGATAGAT